>JAHFWL010001244.1:0-48981 GCA_021292165.1 Shinisaurus crocodilurus | reverse complement strand
ATTGATATGGTTTCTCCCCTGTGTGGATTCTTTGATGAGAAGTGAGCTCTGACTTCCAACGGAATCTCCTTCCGCATTCCAAATTGATGTGGTTTCTCCCCTGTGTGGATTTTACAATGAACATTGAGGCTTGATTGAGACTTGAAGGTTTTCCCACACACAGAGCACACACAGTTTTCCTGTTGTTTAGCCATTTTTTCTTCCATTGAGATATTATTGTAGTCATTGCGCTGAGAAGCAAAGGATTTATTCCTCCTCTTCGGATTTAGTTCACTTTCCCTTCTCTGAGGTTCCCTATTTTTACATCTGTTTGTTTTCGGTGGCATCCCACATGGTTCTCTCTCATTCTCCATTTCACACCAGTCACTTTCTAGAATCAAGACAAGAAATCGGTAAAAGCCTGAGTAAGAAATAGAGCTTCAAATCATTGAATGACTTCGGTTGACTATTGTGAGAAAAGGAAGCACTCTCAACACCGAGACTGGAGGCAGTTCTCACCATGCGCCAAACAGCCTCTTTTGACTGGCATTCACTTAGAGCTGGTGCAGTCAAGAGCAATGGATTGGGACCAGAGTCCTGGGCTCTGCTCCCAGCTCAGACATGAATTTTTCTGGATGCTGCGGGACCGGTTACTCTCGCTCATCCTCGCCTACCCCACATTGTTGTGCAGGTAAGTGGACAATCTGAGGCATATGTTATGAGCTGTCTCGTTCGACATTAGGATGCACATCCAGATAAAAAGAGAAAGGAGAAGAGCCATCAAGGAGTGGCGAGAA
This sequence comes from Shinisaurus crocodilurus, assembly GCA_021292165.1. Lineage (NCBI taxonomy): Eukaryota > Metazoa > Chordata > Lepidosauria > Squamata > Shinisauridae > Shinisaurus > Shinisaurus crocodilurus. The sequence goes on along the minus strand of JAHFWL010001244.1, from coordinate 48,205 downwards.
CCTTTCTTATTGGGTGCCCCATAAATTATGTACATAAGTTAAATTTGCTCATTTTTAACATCTGAGCTATGGTGGTGTTGGCGGCAAAGAGAGCATTTCTCTCCTACCGTTATGGGCTCAGCACCATCCAGTGGAGCCTGCGGTATCCAAACCCACCATGGGGCCTGAGGAATTAAGGTACCCTCCCTACCGGAGCCCACCCACTGGAATCAACGTGCTCAGCATTTAACGGATAAAGTTGCTCCCGTCCATTCTAACCTGGTTGCCAAGTGAATCACAAGTTGAGTCTGTGGCTCCCGGCCCTTCCTGACCCAACTCAAAGGCTAATGTTCAACAGTCAATTCTGATACTGCCCAGAGTTTCTTACTCATTTGGGAATGCATGTTCCCAAAGACATATCTCATGACAAAGTTAAAACTTGAATAAGCTGATCACTTAATCTCACGGGATGTAGGTTTTCGTGTCTATGCCAGAATCATCAATGGATTTATTAAGTGCTTTATTTAAATTTATATAGAACATTATATCTTTTTCCCCTTTTCTTTCTTTTTTTTTTCCTTTTATGGTTTTGCTCCCTTGAAATCAGAATAAAGAATAATTTTAAAAAGTTCCTCACTCTTTATTGATGAAGTCAATTGAATCATTCCAACTTTTTCTGGCACGAATGACAGCGTCTTGCTCCTGCTCCACCCACCATCAGCAGCTGCCCCCAATCGACTTCCCCCGTGGGTCAACGGACATTCACGGGAAAGGGTTCCCTCACCCCTGGCCCTAAAGGGTCAGCATTCCTGATACAGGAAGGACCAGTCCCAGGTGAGCCTCCCAACGTGTGAACGTCTTGCTTGGCTGCCCGGCTCTGCTTTCTCTCTCTGTCTGTCTGTGATGTGTGGCACGGGACTTCTGAGTAGCGGACATCTGAACAGCCCCGAAGAGCCCGATCTCGTCTGATCTCGAAAGCTAAGCAGGGTGGGCCTAGTCAGTGCTTGGGTGGGTGACTGCCTGAGAAGACCAGGGGCTGTAGAGAGGGGCCACAGCTCAGTGGGAGAGAGCACAGGCTTTGCACGTGGAAGGTCCCAGGTTCGAACCCCGGCCCCAGGTAGCGCTAGGAAAGAATCCTGCCTGAAACCCCGGAGAGCGGCTGCTGCCAGTCAGGGTTGACAATACTGGGCTAGAGGGACCAAGGGCCTGACTCAGTAGAAGGCAGATTCCGATGTTCCTAGGACACGAACCTCCCTCCTCCTGAGTGGACAAATCCTGCTAGACCGAAAAGGAGGGATCCCGAGATGCTGGGATACACCATCAAATTGCACTCAGGCCCCTCCACCGCAGGCCTTCCAGTGTTGCTTAAAAGCTTGCCTGTCCTCGGCTGCCTGTCCCTAATCACGGTGGTTGTGCTGCTGGTTTTTGAGACTCCCGAGCTGTCTGAATGTGTCTCCTGGAAATGTTTCTGGTATGGCTGAGCCCGGTGTCTTGAGGCTCCTGTTGTAACAGTGTATCACGACTGGATTACTTAATGCATCCTCCTTTGCTTGCGTAGGCCACTTTTGAGGGGCAAGACCAAAAGGCAGCCTAAAAATGCTTCAATGAACATCGAGACTGGGGAAAAGATTACTAACAATCCCACTACTACTACTACCATCACTGCATTTGTAAAGAGATATTCACCAGCCAGGGAAAGAGGGAGCCTTACCGAGAGAGGCCACGATCCCACGATTCTCCTCCATGATCTGCCTGTGCAGGGCTCTCTGGTCAGGATCCAGCAGTGCCCACTCCTCCTTGCTGAAGGACACAGCGATCTCCTCAACGGGAAACAGAACCTGGACAGAAAAAACATTAACACTTCCTCCTCACACCTAACGGAAAGATCATCGAGTAACAAAATCCAAATGCCCACCTAGTCCACACTTCTGTTTACACACTGGTTAACCAACTGCCCACAGAAACTCACAAGCAGGACATGAGTGCAACAACACCCTCCCGCCCGTGTTCCCCAGCAACTGGTGCACATAGCTTGCATAGCTATGTATGCCCATCACAAACACAGCTGTCTATGTTTCCCACTACGACGAACCCCCCGGACCCTGGATATATTTAACACACTTACTAGCTAGTGACCCCTTTGAACACAACAGGACTTCCTTCTCAGGAAAATACACAGGACCGCAGCTTAAGTGGTGCAAGTGCAAGACCACAGGCCTGTCCGGAGGTGTCTTATCCTTTATTTGCACTCTGGATGTTTTAGTATGATTGGGTGAAAATGCATCTCTCCCCAGTTGGGCTCTTGGCCAAAATTCAAAGTGCAGATCTCCATGTTTAACGTCTTTAGTTATTGAATATGATTTTTTTTAACTGAGAAAATGGCTGGAGATAGGTTTCTTCCCCCCCCACCCCAAATACCTGAGGGGGGGTGGAGAATACAAGCAGCCCAAGGATTTCTTGCACGCCCCCCAACCCCCAGCTAATCCTTACCCTGTGAGGTGGCACCTCCATCACTCTCCTGCTCGATGCCCGTTCGCAGGAGACTCTGCAGGGGTGGGAAAATCGGGCCCCATTTCGGCACACAGATTCTCGACCTGAAACGTAATGTGGATCCAAGACATGCCATGAGAAGAGAATACAGAAATGATACACTGTTGGGGCAGGGGAGATCCCTCCTCAGAGAATTTCAGTAAAAAGTCGGGTAATTTGCAGAGAGAGTTTTGGGATGTCCCCGCTCACAGGCTTGACCCCTTGGAGCTCCCAGGATGCAGTGCTCTCACCCGCTGCTCCTCCTCTTCTTCTCTCTCCTCCCCTCGCTCAGGAGGAAGCCTTCTGCCAGGGCCACCGCCTGGGAACTGGTCTCCGCCCCACATTCCTCACCCAGCTCGACATCTCCAGGGGCAGGAGGCTCAGGAACTGCTCCAGGACGACCAGGTCCACGATCTGAGTTTTGGTGTGTCGCTCTGGCTTCAGCCACTGACGGGAGAGATGGTGGAGCTGGGTGCAGACCTCTCGGGGGCCCTGAGCTGCCCCGTTGGGGAGCTGCCTGAAATGCTGGCACTGCACATCTGAGCTGACCATCTCCTGGCCCAGCATCTTCTGTCCTGTAGTTTCCCAGGTTTCCCTGGCACTCCCAGTCCTGATGGCATCGCGGCCTCTTCCTGCTTCAGGGGTAGCCGAGTCCTGCTCGTCCATCTTTGATCCATGCAGCAAAGAGCGGTGCTAATGAAGCTCTGCAAAGCCAAGACCTGTAAAAGAATTATTACCCTGTTAAGGCAAGAAGGAACAGTGCGGACTCCAGGTAGCAACCATGGGCTTGCAAGTCAGAGGACGCAGCATCCTCCGCGCACCCCAACGTTCCTCCCCATCCAAACCAGCTCCCACTCTCAGCCTCCCGTTGAGATCCGGTCCATTCTTCTTCCAGAGCCCCCACCACACCCCTCCCCATCAGGCATCCTGCTACTGCTGTATTCTCCGACAGCCACCCCAGAAGGATACCATGAGTGATGGTGGAGAAAGCTGGCAAGAGATCCAGCAGTATCAACAAGGTCACACTCCCTATCTCTCTCCCAACACAGGTCATCATACAGGGCGGCCAAAGCTCTTTCAATGCCAAAACGAGGCCTGAACCCAGATGATCAGTCTCATCCAAGAGCGTGTGGAGCTGGTTGGACACCACCCCGCTCAAGGACCTTGCCCAGGAAAGGAACATTTGCCACAGGCCTGAAGTTGTTAAGATCATCCGGGTCCAGGGAGGGTTCCTTCAAGAGTGGCCCGACCACCGCTTCTTTCAAGTGCCATGGGACCACTCCCTCTCGCAAGGAGGCATTGATCACCTCCCTGGCCCAGCCAGCTGTTCCCTCCCTGCTGGTTTTTAGGAGCCAAGAGGGGCAAGGATCTAGTACAGCTGTAGTTGCACGAACCTGTCCAAGCACCTTGTCAACATCCTCGAGCTGTACCAACTAAAACTCATGCATGAAAATTTGACCAGGCTGAGCTCTGGGTACCTCGCCTGATTCAACTGCTATAACATTGGAGTGCAAGTCCCGGCGGATGGAAGAGATTTTTCCTGGAAGTGCCTAGCAAATGTACTGTATTGCAGCGGGCCTTAGAGGGGTCCAGGATGTCCTTGGGGCCAGCATATAATAGGCCCCGGACAACCCAAAACTGCTCTGCTGGGCGACAAATACAAGACTGAATAGAGGTAGTTTCTTTGCCTCCCTCACTGCCCCTAAATACACCTGACTGCAGGCACATACCAAGGTTTCATTGCATCCACTACCAGGGATGGGGACTCGGACTCCAGGACTCGACTCGTGAGTCGGACTGAGTCCCCCCTCTGACTCGAGTCCCACTCGAGTCCCAATATTTTTAATGGGACTCGAGACTCGACTCGGGACCCGAGACCAAGGACTCTTCAACATCCCCTGCTAGGAGTTCCTCCCCATCTGCACTCAAGCCTGTCTCCCGTTTTTGTTTTGTTGCATAAATACAGAGCAATCCTGTCAGTTGCCAAGAACACCTCTGTATGTAACCACAACAAATATCCTTTTTTTTAAAAATCCCTTTTTGCAATAATATTAATCTTAATAATAATCTAGAAAAGACAGCTCTCTCTGTGGCCAGGCGTGCATGAGGGCTGACACAAGACACTTTGCTCCCCGCCCTGCCAAAGCGCGTCTCCCAGCATCCCCGGCAGGAGAAGAGCCAGAAGAGGGAGGGAAATACTCAGTTACTGGACTCTCAGGGCACCCGGAATCAGCTGCCGGGGGCGATACCTTCCTCTGCCCAATGGGGGGCCAGCCCTGGGCGGGGGGTGGGGGGCACCTCATCAGTCCCCCTCGGCCCAATTGGGTTTGCTTTGGGCGGTCCAGCCAAGCCAGCCCAGAACCAGGGGAGCATCTCGGCCACGCGCAGAAAACCCTCGGAGGAGCCGCGTTGGGGAGCCCGGCTGGAGCCACAGGGCCCGATTGGGGGGCGGCTGGGGGGCAATGATGTCCAGGTGCAGAGTCCAGGAGCCTGCTGGATTCCTCGCAGACCTCCTTTAATCTCCCCCCCCCCCAACCAAAAGACTCTCCTGGCTTTACGGAGGAGAAGAGAAAGAAAGAAGCGCCCGAGCTTGGGGGGAAACCTCAAACGGATCAGCCTGTGGGTTGAAATGGGGGTGTGTGTTCCAGCTTGCACTCCCCCCCCCGCCATGCCCCCCTCCCCTACTGCAGCCCAGGGCCGCCCCCTTCCCAAATTCACAAGGGGGGGGCTTACCGGATCGCGAGAAAGAGCAGAGTCGCCGGGCAGGAAAAGGCAGGAGCAGAGTCGTCCCCAATTGCCAGGGAAATGGCGCGGCCCCCAGGAAGACCCATCAGCCATCCGGGCTTCTCCTCACTTCGTCCTGCAGAGCCGGGAACTCCCAGCTACTTCCAGCTGCTTTTAAAGGGGCCACGGGCAGTTGCAGCTCAGCTTGGAGGTTTAGCTTCGCCGCAATTGACTTTTGCCCACGGCCCCTTTAAGAGTAGAGAGAGGCTGCTAAACGGGAGGTGGAGGCGAGGGGTGCGCGTGCCTGTGCGTGCGCGTGCACTGGTGGGCGCCCACTTGGGGAAGGGATCAGCTGGGTGGAAAGAGGAGGAGGAGGCGGGGGCTGCCCCGGGTGGCCTGGACCGAGGGAGGAAGGGGGAATGAGGGAATTGATCACATGATTCCCATCTTCGTATTGCCAAAGATTTCCTTTCCTAACAGAGCTGACTCGGTGCCTCTAACAGGTGAGATGCAGCGTCAGAAGGAAAGGCAAGAAACTCCCCCTTCTCTCTGAGGCTCCATGTTTGCGGGGGGGGGGGGTAAGCTTCACCTGTTGAATTTGTGCCAATCCTGACAATTTTTGGGGGGGATGGAAGAGATTGTCTACTCCAAGTTGGCAGCCATGGCTACTTCTTGTGCCAGTGAATTCCACGGTGTAACTATGCACTATGCCAAGAAATATTTCGTTTTGTTTGTCCCAAATGTGCCACCATTTAGCTTTAGTGAATAACCCAAGGTTCTAGGTGAGACGGAGAAAATTCTGCAGTTTTGTGTGTTTCCTCTGATCCCTCTCGCTCACACCTTCATGTTGCTGAAGCATACCTCTGACCAATTCACAGGTGTGCCCCTATTTCCATCTGTGAAATGTTGGAGGGTCTGCAGGAGAAGAAAGAGGGACGTGGGTGGCGGGCAGGGACATTTTATGATTTGGAGGTGGGGTGGAGGTGCTGTTGCCATGGAGAGAGGGCCCTACCCTGCCACCCCAAATTGCCTTCCTCTCCAGGATTTCGTCACAGTTCCTTTAACCCGGGGCGGGGGGCGCACCGCGGGGTCCTTCCTCTGGACCTCCCAAGCAGAACCAGGGGGCCGGCTGGGCTCCTCTGGGCCGACTGGGTGGGGACGGGCTAGTTTGTGCACGTGTCTGGTGGGTGGTAAGCATTTGCTTTCTCTTTGGACCAGCCTCCCCCAACCTGGGGGGCAATTGGCAGTGCTGCCTGGGAATGATGGCAATTGTAGTCCAGCACATCCCGAGGGCACAAAGGCTCTACAGCTGCCTTATGAACATAAGAACAGCCCTGCTGGGTCAGACCAAGAGTCCATCTGCTGGGAGACCTGGGGCCGGATCCACCACCGCCTCTGCTGGGAGAGGACAGGTGTGAGCCAGGGATAGGAAAAGGATGAAACAAATGAGGGCCACATTTAGTTGGGACACTCCTGGCAGTTGTTCGGTAACAGCCCGTACCCTTCAGAGCTTGCAACACACATCCTCCCAACGACAGGTCGACACAGGGCATCCCACAAGATTTCAACAGCCCTCAAGGCCCAATAAATATGGGATCTCTCCCTTTCCAATCCATTGCCTCTTTGACTTCTCTTCCAGTGTCTCCAAGATTCTTGGCAGCCTCCTCCAGCCATGAAGATCTTCTGCCTTCTCTCTTCTGTTTTCCTCCTGCTGCTGCTGGTGGCACCGGGTGAGATTCGCTCTGCTCCTCTTCTCCAAGCTACGCAGCTCTCTCTTCTTGGTGTGGGGAAGACGGTGTGTGGGCCAGTTTCCCGGACAAGGGGGCTTCTCTCTCTGAGGTCACCCTCTGTGGCCTCAAAGGGTAGCCCGGTGACTCCCATGTGTGGCTGATCCTGGGAAAGAGAGCCGGCTGCTTGCTAGGGAGCATCTCTCTTTAGGAAAGGCTTGTGGCTCGCAAGTGTTTTCCGTCTCTTGAGTTGTTGTGCTTTCTCTTCCTTCTAGATTTCAGTAGCCAAGGCCTCTTGTATTGTGGCGGCAAGGGGTCCATTTGCAGAAGTGTCCTTGAAGGTTGCTCCTCTAATGAAATCCGAGTTAACAGAAATTGTCCACGCAGGCAGGTTTGCTGCCAAAGGTGAGGCCACTAATGAGGATATTGTAAAATTAATCAAATTGGTACTGTATACATGGCAATTATTCTACAGGAGATGTGAAATGTATCACTTCCATTTCAGTGGCTGTTTTTGCTATTGTTTAATACTGAAAGAACACCGCAGGGTTGGCGTATTGATCAGGACCACAGGTTTTTTTAACCCTTTCCTCCTCCACTGTACTCCTGGTGAATATTACCCCCCCCCCCCAGCAACACAAGCTTCTGTTAACCCAGGTGGGAAACCTTCCCTTGGCACCCAAGATCAGCTCCTCGTGCAGCAGGAGAGGAAGTGACTGGGGCCGGGTTCAAATAGCGAAGGAGTTTTGTATTCCTCTCGGGGCTGTTTATTGCATTGAAAGCAAGTGAAATTTGTCATTGAAATCAGATTAAATTGGCGAAATGCTTACAGGTGATAAAATGCTATCCCACTACAGGAGCCTTCCCCAACCTGGTGCCCTCAGATGGGGCTGGGGATTATGGGAGTTGTTGTCCAAGGCATCTAGGAGGCACCCGGTTGGGGAAAGTCCCTGCTACAGGCTTCCCTCACTAGTACAGTTTACAGGTGCCTAGGAATGGCCAAAGAACCGTTGTGGTTGTTGAGGATGCAATCCTGGGAATAGGGCACGAGGATTTCGTGGGACTTACTTCTGGGTAGACTTGCCTAGGATTGTGCTGTGAACGTATTTCTCGTAAAACCTCTCAGAATGGTTGACCAGTCTACAAATAAAAGATTACATCAAACACAGGAAGCATCGGGGATAAAAGCAGAAGGCGAAAACAGGATAAACCTCCAAGTCTTAAAGAGTCCTAGGCAAAAGAAGGGTTTCCACTTGCAGCCACATGAGCCACGATGCTCAGCATGAAACGGCCCTCCTTAGGGAGAAAATCGCAGAGGAAGGGACCCACAATCAAAAAGGCCCTGTCTTGTGTCAACCCCCACCTCACCTCAGGAGGAAGAGAAACCCAAATAGAGGCCATCCTTAAGGCAGGGACGCAGAATTCTGGCCCAGAGGCTGAATCTGGTCCCCTGGACTTCCTGATCTGACCTGTGGAGTCCCTGGGGTAGGTAAGTTGGCTAGCGCCAAATGTACCCATTTCTTTAAATACAAATATTCTTTAAGGGTACATTGTGCCATCTACTCTCACACTGGGCAGCAATTAGGCCCAAATGGGCCATGAATGAATGAATGGAGCACCCGTGACCGTGCCCAGGGGACTCTCTGGGGTGCAGGGAAGGCTCGGGACAGATAAAAGGAAGTCCTTCTTCACGCAGTGTGTGAACGATGGAGTTCACTTCCACAGGATGTGGTGATGGCCACCAATTTGGATGGCTGTAAAAGGGGACAGGACAAATTCATGCAGGAGAAGTCCATCGGTGGCTACTAGTCCTGATTGGGCAAGTGCTTCCTCCAGTTTCGGAAGCAATATGCCTATATACACCAGTTGCTGGGGAACATGGGCAGAAGGGTGCTGCTGCTCTCCTGTCCTACTTGTGGGATCCCGTGGGCAGCTGGTTGGCCATTGTGTGAACAGAATTCTGGACGAGATGGACCTTGGTCTGATCCAGTAAAGCTCTTTTCATATTCTTGGGAAGACGAGCTCGTGGTGACAGGAGCCCTGCTCAAACCGTCACAGGTGTGTAGGCCAGCCTTCCCCAAGCTGGTGCCCTCCTGCTGGGAATGATGGGAGTTGCAGTCCAGCACATTTGGGGGGCACCCAGCTTGGCTGCTTCGAGGTTTTTTTAATAGTTCTTCGTCATGATAATAAATGATCTTTCTTTCATCTGTTCTCCCCAATCTGAGGAAAGGCCTTGAGAAATATCGCTGCGTATGTCCCTGATGTGTTCATGAAACAAAGTCATGCCATATTGTATAAAAAAGCAGACATTTGGACTCTGCCTTGAGCTCGGTTCAGTTGGTAGGTCGCGTTTTCTGCTCTGGCTGTTTGCCACCGCTCCATGGACCAGGAGATCGGTGTTAGAAGTCCTGCAGTTTTCCACCTTCTAGCCGCCACCCTGTGGGCTTCCATCAGCATGAGCAGGGTTATTTCTTTGGATGCCACTTTGGCATTTTGTTCTCCCCGTGTTGTCAATACAGCCAGTGCTGATGCAACATATAGAGTGCGATGTGTGCCCTTGTACTCTTCCGTTTTCTTTACCAGTTTCCTTAAATACTTATTGTGGTTTCCCTCAGACGCCGTTGGTGGGAGAGACTGGCTGGTGGTGACAACGTAGCCGCACCGTGAGACATCTCTGAGGGCGGAGCATCGATTTGTCCCCCGGAAACTGCCAGCCCACACACCTTTGCTCGGAAAGGAAGACCCCTGCCTGCCCCTGAAGACAATTCTGCAAATCACTCTTTATAGCGTTATCCTAGGCATGTTTACTCGGAAGTAAGCCTCACTGTGTTCAGGGGGGCTTATTTCCTAGTGAGGCTACATAGGATCCCATCCTTAAATCTCTCTGCTCAAATGCTTTGCCCTACCCGCTTAATAAAAGCAAGCAATTGAAAACATCGAGTTGGTGCTTTGTGTGAAAATAGGGGAGGTGGTTCAGAACAGGAGCAGAGCCATGCTGGATCAGGACAAGGGTCCATCTGGTCGGGAATGTTGTGTCATTGTCCCCCCCCCCCCCCGTGGCCGAAGAGACACCTGTGGGAAGCCCACAAGCAGGACAGGAGTGCAATAACACCCACCCACTCCTATCTATCTATCTATTATAATACTTGTATTCCACTTCATTTTATTTATTTATTTATTTAATTAATTATATATGTTAATCGCTCATCTGGCCAGTCACCCGGCCACCCTGGGCGATGTACAATTAAAACAATATAATAAAACATGATAATTAAAGCAGTATAAACATTCTTTTAAAATCCTAACCCACCCCATATTCCCACCTGAAAAGCCACATTTTTAATGCATGGCGGAAGCTCATCACGGAGGGGGCATGGCGAAGGTCACTAGGGAGGGAGTTCCATAATGTGGGGGCCGCCACAGAGAAGGCCCTCTTCCTAGTCCCCACCAGCCTGGCTGCTCTGGCTGATGGGATAAGGAGAAGGCCGTCCATGGCAGACCTTGTTGAGCGGCCTACTTGATGTTGCTGGAGGCGCTCCTTGAGATAAGCTGGGCCGGAGCCGTACAGGGTTTTAAAGGTCAAAACCAACACCTTGAATTCGGCTCGGCAACCAACTGGTAGCCAGTGCAACTCCTTAAGCACTGGCGTGATGTGATCACGCCGGTGGCTGCCCTTAATCAGGCGAGCTGCCGCGTTCTGTACCAGCTGAAGCTTCCGAACCGTCTTCCAAGGTAATACAGTAGTCTAGGCGAGAGGAGACCAAGGCATGAACCACTGATGGGAGCAGGTGATTAGGAAGGTAGGGGCGCAGCTGCCATATCAGATGGAGTTGATACAGCGCCGCCCGGCTCACAATGACTCCCAAGCTGCGGATCTGGTCCTTCAGTGGAAGATGTACCCCATTCAGCACCAGGTCAACATCCCCTAACCTCCCCTTGTCTCACACCAGAACTACCTCGGTCTCGTCAGGGTTCAGTTTCAACATGTTCCTTCCCATCCAGCCACCCACTGCCTCCAGGCACTTGGACAGGGTCTCAACGGCCAACCCCGGTGAGGACTTGAAGGAGAGGTAGAGCTGCATGTCATCTGCATATTGATGACACCGCACGGTACCAAAAGCCGCTGAGAGATCGAGGAGGACTAGGAAGGAGCATTCGCCCCTATCCAAAGCCCTCCTCATATCATCCACCAAGGCCATCTCCGTCCCATGTCCAGGCCTGAAGCCCGACTGGCACGGATCTAAATAATCGGCTTCATCCAAATGTGCCTTCAACTGAGCCCCCACCACTCACTCAATCAGCTTGCCCAGAAATGGTAAATTGGAGACTGGACAAAAGTTGTTCAGATCCTGGGGATCCAAGGAGGGCTTCTTTAAAAGTGGTCCTACTGCAGCCTCCTTAAGGGCTGATGGGATCACTCCCTCCTCGAGGGAGGCATTCACTACCACCCTGATCCCTTCACCCAGTCTCTCCCTGCAGCTCATAACCAGCCAGGACGGGCAAGGGTCAAGCAAGCAGGTGGTCGGCTTCACAGATGAAAGCACCTTGTCCACTTCATCAGAAGGAAGAGGCAGGAACCGATCCCACAAGACTGGTCTACCATTGGCCTCCTCCCGCTCACTTCCTGTATCCACAACGCGCGAAATCCCACTCCTAATCCGATCAATTTTATCTGCAAAGTGCTTTGCTAAAGCCTCACAGGAGGCTTTAGACTGTTCCAATGGATCCAGAGCAACTGGACCGACCAGGCTCCGGACCACTTAGAACAGTCTCCTGGGGCAGCACTCCGCAGACGCGATGGAGGCAGCATAGAAATTCTTTTTTGCTGCCTTCACCACCACCCGGTAGGCTGAAGATGCAGCTCTAACCTGTGTTCGATTGTCTTCAGAGCGGGATTTACGCCATCTGCGCTCTAGCCTTCTCACCTCCCGCTTCAGAGCTCGCAGCAATGGAGTAAACCAAGGTGCCATGCGAGCTCTGTTCAGATGAAGAGGGCGCTTTGGGGACACTTGGTTTACTGCCCTGGTGATTACAGCATTCCAGTCATCCACCAGGGTCTCGACTGAGCCACCGTTTGCGTGCTCCAGTTCCCCAAGCGCGTTCAGGAATCCATCTGGATCCATAAGACACCTGGGGCAGACCATCCTAAAAGGTCCCTCACCCCTGGAGAAGGGTTGTGGCACCGAGAAATCCAACCCCACCAGATAGTGATCTGACCATGACAAGGGGGTGGTGGATATTAGATATACCCCCGATTTCCAGATCATTTCCCTCCTCTCCAGAAACAAAAACCAAGTCTAGCGCCTGACCAGCTACATGGGTAGGTCCAGTTAATTCAGGGTGCCGCTCCCAGGAAGCCATGGTCTCCATGAAGTCCCGAGGTGCCCCCATGATGGCAGCCTCCGAGTGTATGTTGAAGTCCCCCAGCACCAATAGCCTGGGGGACAGCACACGCACATCAGAGACCCCCTCCAGCACCTCGGCCAGGGAGTCTGTCATGCAGCGGGGTGGACGGTACACGAGCAGAATCCCCAGGCTGCCCTTTGGACCCAACCTCCAGTACATGTACTCGATAAACTTGGTCTTCCAGAGAGGGGGTCTGGTAAGGACCAAGGACTCCTGGGAGATAACAGCCACTCCCCCTCCCCGTCCCCCTCGGTTGCTGGGCATACGTAAACCCAGGCGGACACAAGGCCCCAAGAGTTGGAGCAGCGGCCTCGTCCAGCCAGGTTTCCGTAATACATGCCAGGTCCGCACCCTCATCCAGGATCATGTCATGGATTACAGATGTTGTTTGGGAAACGGACCTGGCATTACACAGCAGCAAACGCTGCAAATGGTTGGGGAAGGAGCCACCCCCCCCCCCAGTTATCCCTTGGCTCTGGGCAGGCCTGGAACAAGGGATAGATATTAAGCATCGATCCCCAAGGGTGGGGAGAGGGGTTTTCTACCCGTTTTCATGCTCTCCCACCCCTGCCAGGTCAGGTGGGGCTTATGCCTGCCCCTTCGTGTCGAGTGGGCTTATTTCTGCCGGGGAGAAGCTGACGTGTAGGGGTACTTTACAGCTCTTTGAGACTGCCCTGCCATCTTGATGATCCATGCTTCGTTTTTGTGGATTCCGACCGACGAGGTGCCCCATTGCTGGTATGAGGGAGCCGCCGCCGGGTCACATCCTGCTATGTTTTTGGCCGGGGAAACCCTGTTACCCTGGTTCCCCCCGCCAAAACCATAGCGCAGGGGTCCAGCGCGCTGGAGCAGGGTCCTGTCGCGTCACTTCCGCGTGGGCACGAACAGGCCATGTTCGGGCCTCACTCGTGCCAGCGATAAAAAAGGTGAGAACCCTAGGGGGTGGGGGCAAGCCTTGTAGCGGCTGGCTCACAAATTCTTCGAGCTAGTCGATTTTCCTTCTCGCCCCTCCACAGACCTGCCATGCGACCCCCCAACTGAGCCAAGAACAGCAAGACCTTTTGCTCAAAGCTGGAGGTATAGCTCTCAGCAAAAAGCTTTTAGCATCTCAATTGGTGCATACAATTCCTTTACATTCCTTTGTTTGTAACAAAATGTATTTACGGAGTAGACATAATAATGTCGTAATTCTTGCGAGATGCATACCTTTTTCACAGAGGAATTTTTAATAAACTTAGAGCTTGTGAGGTAAAATATAATTTAATTTTAATATATGATTTCTATATTATATAAGCACATATAAGCACATAACCTATCTGCTTCTATCTCTGTAGCACTATGCTAAAACCTGTAAAACCAGTCTGCTCTCACTCAGGTTTTAGCATCTCAATTGATACATTTGTAACAAAAGTGTTGTTACATTCCTAGCCTCTGAGCAGACAGCTAGTTTTAGCATTTCAATTCCTTTACATTCCTAGTAACATTTTGTTACAGATTAGACATAATAATGTGGTAATTCTTGCGAGATGCATACCTTTTTCAGAGGAATATTTAAATTTAATATATTATTTCTATATTATATAAAAACATAACCTGTGAGTTTCTTTCTGCTTCTAACTCTGCAGTCTGAATATAAACCCTAGTCATCATCATCATCCTGTCCTTCAGCAAGAAATTCTTTCTCACACACAAAGGACTGTAGTAACAGTGATTGAAATGCTAAAATCTAAGTCACCGCATCACGGCAGGGTGCTAGGGACACAGGTAAGACCTGTTTAAGATTGAAATGCTCAGCAGCTCTGGCTCGCTGTTAAGCTCACAAAACTCTTTAATTCATGCTGAGTGATACAGAACAGAGCTGGCTCAAAGAAAAAAAAAGTTGCGACTTTTTAAGCACATCCCTAGGGGGAAGGCTGATAGCATTGCTGTATCTCATGCTCAGCTTTACAATAAAAATGTTTGGCTTTGACCTCCCAGAGGAGTATTTGTGGCATGAAAGTTCCTTAAAGAACCTTTGCTAATCCCTCTTGGGGAACCTGTGGCAAAACAGCCTGCTCCCTACATTTCTTCTTCTGCTAATAGGCACACCTCTCGAGGCGGGACCCTATGTCATCCAGCACCCTCACTGTGGGAAAGAAAGAGGCTTTCTGTTCCTCGTGCTTTTGATACTGCTTTCCCAAAGCAGCGATGGGACATTTTGTGGCTTGTGGTGGTGGACACAGACTTATGCTATTTTTTTTTAAGTAATTTTTTTAATTTCAATTTTCAAAGTCCAAAAGAACAAAATAAAAACCATACAAACATACACTACAAAAACCAAACAACATTAAAGTAAAAAAAGACTTCCAATTTTTCCACAACCAAATATAAGTAACATCAGATATTCTATATTATAATGATAAAGAAATTACTTTCTTTTCTCTAAAGCAAAAAATAAAAAATCCCCCCCTCTTATTTATCGACCTCACAAATTCACAAAGCCTCGACACCTTACAACACGTTGCTCCTAAACATAGATAGAAATCCTTCTACTTGAACAATATTTAATGTTTCTACTTATATTTAATGAAAATCTCTATCTTCTTTCCCTCTATTCATAAAAACAAACAGCCTAGTTTTGATTATTATTTTTTAAAACACTTTCACATTTCTACATTACTTCACATCCCAAATGTTAGCCCAAATTTAGTTGGTTCCTTTCCATTACTCATTCTCAATGCTAAGTTTCATCCAGGCTCAATACAGTTTTGCCAATAACCAATTACTAATCAGATTCTAATTCAATATCAAGCCTTCTCCTTATTTTACTCAGCAACTAATCTTTTTTCTTGTCCCATCCTTCCCAAGTATGCCCCCTTCAGGATCAGAGTTACCACATTAATGAAAAATACAAAGAAACACCACCTCAGACTGGAGATTACGTGAAATCCAAAGTTCTGGTCTTCTCTAAAAGGAAGGTTAGACATTCCTGGACTGTGAATAATAACAAATTTGAGCAAGTGGGATTCATACAAATATCTAGGTATTTGGTTCCATGAAACTGTCAACTGGAGGGTGCAGGGGAAAGCTGTTAAAACAAAGCCAAACAAAAAGTGAATGCTATTGCCCGTTTTTTCTTCACCAATGGTGTTGTAAAGATTCAGTAACTAATGCGTTAAAAATTAATGAAATGCTTCTCTCTCCTTTCTGCCTGTTGCTTAGACTGATGTTGAGACTATGACAAAGACAGGAATGTTGCTGTCCTGCTATCTTCTTCCTTGAGCTTGCTAAAGACAGTGGGTGAAAGGGGACTGAAGGAGTTAGTATGCAAGTTTAAGATTTTGCTTATTTTTCTGTATTTTTCCCTTTCTCAGCTAGAAATTCCTGTTAGTACGGCGCATGCGTGGGATTGCGTCAGAAGATACTGTATAAATGGAAAGCATTTCAGCCTCCATATTGAGATGCAGCTTTGAAGTGTTATAATACTCCCGTATCTCACTATTCTCGAGAATAAATCTGTTGGACCACTGCCAGTCTTTCTCTCCTTCCTAATCTGCATGATTTGAACTGGGTACATTAGGATCTACCATGTTTTTGCAACAATGGTGGGAAACACATTCCGTCAGCCATCCAAGTTTATAAAGCTGTTTATAAAGCTGTTTCTCAGACACTCAGAATGGTAAATTCTCCCAATGGAGAGATGTAAACAGCGGGGTCCCACAGGGATCTGTATTGGGACCAAAGCTTTTCAACTTATTCATAAATGATCTGGAATCAGAGGTGAGCAGTGAAGTGGCCAAGTTTGCTGATGACACCACATTGGGGTTGTGGTGGACAGCTCGATGAAAATGTCGAACCAGTATGCAGCTGCTGTGAAAAAGGCAAACTCCATGTTAGGCAGAAGAATCGAAAATAAAACTTCCAAGATCGTACTGACTTTATAGAAATGTATAGTGCGACTGCACTTAGAATACTGTGTACACTTCTGGTCACACCTAAGAAAGGACATTGCAGAGCTGAAAAAAGTGCAGAAGATGATGGAAATTGTAATATTGCCTGCTTAAATCAATGAGGTAATGTAACCACTAGTCAGAGTGGGAGGGAAGGTTAATTGAACAATCCCCAGGGTGCATGTTTTGTGATCTCCAATGAAGTGGACCTTTAACACCAAAGACTCTAGTCGGCCTAGATGCATCCTGCATATATGAATAAACGGGCTGTAAGTGAAACTAATAAATGTCCTTACTAGTTTTAAACCTTGTATGGACAATCTGTTCCTTTTACAAGCCTTTCAGTAGGGTTTAGCAACCGACGTGGTGATAACCAGTTTCAGTAACAAGGCTGTGCATAAGGGGTGGAAATCGGCTTCATCCTAACCAGCATAGGACCGACTCCTTTTCATATCCTCCAACAGAAAAGGGCAGCTAAAATGATCCAGGGGCTGGAGCAACTCCCCCAAGAGGAAAGGTGACAGCAGCTGCGATGGTTTAGCAGAGCAAAAAGGCGAGTAAGGGGAGACATGACAGAAGTGTATAAATTTATGCATGGTGTGGGGAAAGTGCACAGGGAGACATTTTTCTCCCTCTCTCATAATACTAGAACCCAAACGGGTCATGCCATGAAGCTGTTTAGTGGGAAATACAGGACAGATAAAAGGAAGGACATCTTCACACAGCGCGTAGTTAAACTACGGGATTCACTTCCACAAGATGCAGTGATGGCCACCAATTTGGAGGGCTTGAAACGGGGATTGGACAAATTCATGGAGAAGGCCACTTGTGGCTACTAGTCCTGACTGGCTATGAGCTCCTCCAGTATCAGAGGCAGTATGCTCAAGTACACCAGTGGCTGGGGAACATGGATTGCTGTTGCACTCATGCCCTGCTAGTGGGATTCCGTTGGCAGCTGGTAGGTCACTGTGTGAACAGAATGCTGGACTAGTACGACCCTTGGTCTGATCCAGCATGGCTCTTCTGATGTTCTTATAAAGAAGAAAAAGAAAAAACCCATTAAACTGTGAATTATGGGAACACTCTCTCTGTTTCTTTATCCCTCGCGTGTCTGTCTCCCTGTCTCCCTGTGTATGAATGATTGTCTTGGTTTTGCTAACTGGAAATATGTGTTTAATAGAGTGTTGGTCTGGGACTCGGGAGATTCGGGTTCTAGTCCCCACTCGGCCACGAAACTCACTGGGGGACTTTGAGCCAGTCACTGACTCTCAGCCTAACCAACCTCACAGGGTTGTTGTGAGGATAAAATGGAGAGGAGGAGGACTATGTAAGCTGCCTTGGGTTCCTTGCAGGAAAAAAGGCAGGGTATAAATATAATAAATAAAATACAGTCATGCCTTGAATTGAGAGCATAATTCGTTCCGGAAACATGCTTGTAATCCAAAACACTCTTATATCAAAACGAAATCCCGCCCCAAAATTTGTACAGAGATTTTTAATTTAAGCCGTACTACAGTACTTGTATTGCAAGACGACACTTGTATATCAAGTCCAAAAAATTAAATATCAAAAATTTTGCTTGTCTTGCAAAATGCTCTCAAACCAAGTTACTTGTAATCCAAGGTATTACTGTAAATAATATAACAAAGAGATTTGCAACTCAGGAACACTTAAGTGAGAAAATCAAACCAGCCATGTGATATAGGAAGATACTGTCTAGTTCAATATATCTCACTATGCATTAATTTACGAGAAACAAAGGTGAACTACATGAATATTTCTTTGTTGCTTTAGCTTCAGCACATAAATATGGCTCCATGCCCGCATTCATTTATGCAGTGCACTAGGTACATGGGTTTTCCAACATGAAATAAGAGTTAAATTGTAATCACGCACTGATATAAAAGCTCCGCTGTGTGAGTTCTTTGATGTTACGTGTAGCTTTTCCTAAAATCAAAGTTCTTTTCATGATCCAAGCATTGATATGGTGTCTCACCTGTGTAAATTCTTTGATGAGAAGTCAGATTTATCTTTTGACTGAAGCCCTTTCCACACTCCAAGCACTTATATGATTTCTCCCCTGTGTGAATTCTTTGATGAGAAGTGAGCTTTGTCTTCCAAGTGAATCTCTTTCCACACTCTAAGCATTGATATAGTTTCTCACCTGTGTGAATTCTTTGATGATAAGTGAGATTCTTCTTCAAATTGAATCGCTTTCCACACTCCAATCATAGAATCATAGAAAAGTAGAGTTGGAAGGGGCCTACAAGGCCATCGAGTCCAACCCCCTGCTCAATGCAGGAATCCAGGTCAAAGCATCTCTGACAGATGTCTGTCCAGCCGCACCTTGAATGCCTCCAGACTGGGAGAGCCCACCACCTTCCTAGGTAGTTGATTCCATTGTCTTATTGCTCTGACAGTCAGGAAATTTTTCCTGATGTTTAGGTGGAATCTAGGTTCCTGTAACTTGAGCCCATTATTCCGTGTCCTGCAAACTGGGATGAACGAGAAGAGATCTTTGCCCTCCTCTGTGTGACATCCCTTCAAATACTGGAAGAGTGCGATCATATCTCCCCTCAGTCTCCTCTTCTGAAGGCTAAACATGCCCAGTTCTTTCAGTCTCTCCTCATAGGGCCTTGTTTCCAGTCCCTTTATCATCCTTGTTGCCCTCCTCTGAACCCTCTCCAGTTTGTCTATGTCCTTGTTAAAGTGAGGTGCCCAGAACTGGACGCAGTACTCAAGATGAGGCCTAACCAGTGCCGAGTAAAAGGGAATTATCACTTCCCGCGATTTGGAAGCTATACTTCTATTAATACAGCCCAAAATTGCATTTGCCTTCTTTGCAGCCACGTCGCATTGCTGGCTCATATTAAGTTTGTGATCTACCACAATTCCAAGATCCTTCTCACTTGTAGTATTGTTGAGCCAAGTGTCCCCCATTCTGTAACTCTGCATTTGGTTTCCTCTCCCTAGGTGCAGCACTTGGCATTTATCCCTATTAAATTTCATTCTGTTGTTTTCGGCCCAGCGCTCCAGCCTATCGAGGTCACTTTGAATTGTGTTTCTGTCTTCCAGAGTATTAGCTGTTCCACCCAACTTTGTGTCATCTGCAAATTTGATAAGTATTCCCTGTACCTCCTGATCCAAGTCATTAATAAAAATGTTGAAGAGCACCGGGCCCAGGACCGAGCCCTGTGGTACCCCCGCTCGTTACCTCTCCCCAGTTTGAGAAGGAACCATTGATAAGCACTCTTTGAGTCCGATTCTGTAGCCAATTGTGGATCCACCTGATAGTTGTTCCATCTAGCCCACTCTTAGCTAGCTTACTAATCAGGATATCATGAGGCACTTTGTCGAAAGCTTTGCTGAAGTCCAGATATATAATGTCCACAGCATTCCCACAGTCCACAAGGGAGGTTACCCGATCAAAAAATGAGATCAGATTAGTCTGACAGGATTTGTTCTTGACAAATCCATGCTGGCTTCTAGTAATCACTGCATTGTTTTCAAGGTGCTTGCAGACTGACTTCTTTATAATCTGCTCCAAAATCTTCCCGGGGATTGATGTCAGACTGACTGGCCTATAGTTCCCAGGTTCCTCCTTCTTGCCCTTTTTGAAGATGGGAACAACATTTGCCCTCCTCCAGTCGTCTGGCACTTCACCTGTCCTCCATGATTTCTCAAAGATAATAGACAGTGGTTCTGAGAGTTCTTCTGCCAGTTCCTTTATTACTCTAGGATGCAGCTCATCAGGCCCTGGAGATTTAAACTCGTTCAGAGTAATCAGGTGCTCCTTGACCATTTGCCTATCAATCTCAAGCTGCAATTCTGCCCCTTCAGTCTGCACTTCAGGTTTGCCAGGGGGGTCATAGACCCTCTTTTGGGAGAAGACCGAGCCGAAGTAGGAATTGAATACTTCTGCCTTTTCTTTGTCTTCTGTTATCAATTTGCCATCCTCATTGCGTAGTTGAACCACCAGTTCTTTCTTCTGTCTTTTACTGTGCATGTATCTGTAGAAAGCTTTTTTGTTGCTTTTAGCATTCCTCGCTAACCGTAGCTCATTCTCAGCTTTAGCCTTCCTGACACTATTCCTGCAGTTCTGTGCTACCTGCCTGTACTCTTCCCCTGTAGCCTGTCCTTCCTTCCACTTCCTATACGTGTCCTTTTTTGTTTTCAGGTCATCTTTGAGTTTATTGTGAAGCCACATTGGCTTCTTCTGTTGCCCTCTGCCTTTTTTCCTTGTGGGAATTGTTTGCAATTGTGCCTTTAAAATTTCCTTTTTTAAAAACTCCCACCCCTCCTGGGCTCCCTTTCTCGTGAGAGTCACTTGCCATGGGTTTCTCCCCTGTGTGAATTCTTTGATGAGAAGTGAGCTGTGTCTTCCAAGTGAATTTCTTTCCACACTCCAAGCATTGATATGGTTTCTCCCCTGTGTGAATTCTTTGATGAGAAGTCAGACTTATCTTTTGATTGAAGCCCTTTCCACACTCCAAGCAATGATATTGTTTCTCCCCTGTGTGAATTCTTTGATGAGAAGTGAGCTGTGTATTCCAAGTGAATCTGTTTCCACACTCCAAGCAGTGATATGGTTTCTCCCCTGTGTGAATTCTTTGATGAGAAGTCAGACTTCTCTTTTGATTGAAGCCCTTTCCACACTCCAAGCAATGATATTGTTTCTCCCCTGTGTGAATTCTTTGATGACAAGCGAGATGTGTCTTTTGACTAAATCTCTTTCCACACTCCAAGCATTCATATGGTTTCTCCCCTGTGTGAATTCTTTGATGAGAAGTGAGACTTATCTTGTGATTGAATCTCTTTCCACACTCCAAGCATTCATATGGTTTCTCCCCTGTGTGAATTCTTTGATGAGAAGTGAGACTTATCTTGCGATTGAAGCTCTTTCCACACTCCAAGCATTCATGTGGTTTCTCACCTGTGTGAATACTTTGATGAGAAGTGAGCTGTGCCTTCCAAGTGAATCTCTTTCCACACTCCAAGCATTGATATGGTTTCTCCCCTGTGTGAATTCTTTGATGAGAAGTGAGACTTATCTTTTGATTGAATCTCTTTCCACACTCCAAGCATTCATGTGGTTTCTCACCTGTGTGAATTTTATGATGAGAAGTGAGCTTTGTCTTCCACGTGAATTTCTTTCCACACTCCAAGCATTGATATGGTTTTTCCCCTGTGTGAATTCTTTGATGAGAAGTGAGCTGTGTCTTCCAAGTGAATCTCTTTCCACACCCCAAGCATTGATATGGTTTCTCCCCTGTGTGAATTCTTTGATGATAAGTGAGCTTTGTCTTCCACGTGAATTTCTTTCCACACTCCAAGCATTGATATGGTTTCTCCCCTGTGTGAATTCTTTGATGAGAAGTGAGCTGTGTCTTCCAAGTGAATCTGTTTCCACACTCCAAGCATTGATATGGTTTCTCCCCTGTGTGAATTCTTTGATGAGAAGTGAGACTTATCTTGTGATTGAATCTCTTTCCACACTCCAAGCATTGATATGGTTTCTCCCCTGTGTGAATTCTTTGATGAGAAGTGAGCTGTGTCTTCCGACTGAATCTCTTTCCACACTCCAAGCATTCATGTGGTTTCTCACCTGTGTGAATTTTATGATGAGAAGTGAGCTTTGTCTTCCAGGTGAATCTCTTTCCACACTCCAAGCATTGATATGGATTATCCCCTTTGTGAATTCTTTGATGAAAAGTGAGATTTTCCTTCAAATTGAATCTCTTTCCACACTCCAAGCATTGATATAGTTTCTCCCCTGTGTGAATTCTTTGATGAGAAGTGAGCTGTGTCTTCCAAGCGAATCTGTTTCCACACTCCAAGCATTGATATGGTTTCTCCCCTGTGTGAATTCTTTGATGGGAACTCACAACTGTTTTCTGACTGAACCTCTTTCCACACTCCAAGCATTGATATGGTTTCTCCCCTGTGTGGATTCTTTGATGAGAAGTGAGCTGTGACTTCCAACGGAATATCCTTCCGCATTCCAAGCATTGATGTGGTTTCTCCCCTGTGTGGATTTTACAATGAACATTGAGGCTTGATTGAGACTTGAAGGTTTTCCCACACACAGAGCACACACAGTTTTCCTGTTGTTTAGTCAGTTTTTCTTCGATTGAGATATCATTGAAGTCACTGCCCTGAGAAGCAAAGCGTTTATTCCTCCTCTTCAGATTTACTTCAGTTTCCTTTCTCCACCTTTCTCTATTTTTACATCTGTTTGTTTTCGGTGGCATCCCACATGGTTCTCTCTCATTCTTCATTTCACACCAGTCACTTTCTAGAATCAAGACAAGAAATCGGTAAAAGCTTGAGTTAGAAATAGAGCTTCAAATCAATGAATAAATAAAATAAATAAAATCACCAGCCAGGGAAAGAGGGAGCCTTACCGAGAGAGGCCAAGGTCACACGATTCTCCTCCATGATCTGCCTGTGTAGGGCTTTCTGGTCAGGATCCAGCAGTGCCCACTCCTCCTTGCTGAAGGACACAGCGATCTCCTCAAAGGGAACCAGAACCTGGACAGAAGAAACATCAACACTTCCTCCTCAAACCTAACGGAAAGATCATCGAGTAACAAAATCCAAATGCCCACCTAGTCCACACTTCTGTTTACACACTGGTCAACCAACTGCCCACGGAAACTCACAAGCAGGACATGAGTGCAACAACACCCTCCCGCCCATGTTCCCCAGCAACTGGTGCACATAGGCAGACAGCCTCTGATTCTGGAGATCGTGTATAGCTATGTATGCCCATCACAAACACAGCTGTCTATGTGTGTAAGGATCACATTTCCCACTGCCACGAGCCCCCCCGCCTGCCCCTGGATCTATTTAACACACTTACTAGCTAGTGAGCCCCGTTGAACACAACAGGACTTCCTTCTCAGGAAAATACACAGGACCGCAGCTTAAGTGGTGCAAGTGCAAGACCACAGGCCTGTCCGGAGGTGTCTTATCCTTTATTTGCAGTCTGGATGTTTTAGTATGATTGGGTGAAAATGCATCTCTCCCCAGTTGGGCTCTTGGCCACAATTCAAAGTGCAGATTTCCATTTTTAACGTCTTCAGTTATTGAATGTGATTTTTTTAAACTGAGAAAATGGCTGGAGACAGGTTTCTTCCCCCCACCCACCCCAAATACCTGAGGGGGGGGGGAGAATACAAGCAGCCCAAGGATTTCTTGCACGCCCCCCAACCCCGCAGCTAATCCTTACCCTGTGAGGCGGCACCTCCATCACTCTCCTGCTCAATGCCTGTTCGCAGGGGACTCTGCAGGGGGTGGGGAAATCGGGCCCCACTTCGGCACACAGATTCTCGACCTGAAACGTAATGTGGATCCAAGACATGTCGTTAGAAGAGAATATAGAAATGATACACTCCTGGGGCAAGGGAGATCCCTCCTCAGAGAATTTCAGTAAAAAGTCGGGTAATTTGCAGAGAGAGTTTTGGGATGTCCCCGCTCACATGCTTGACCCCTTGGAGCTCCCAGGATGCAATGCTCTCACCCGCTGCTCCTCCTGCTTCTTCTCCTCCTCCCGGCTCAGGAGGAAGCCTTCTGCCAGGGCCACCGCCTGGGAACTGGTCTCCGCCCCACATTCCCTCACCCAGCTCGACACCTCCAGGGGCAGGATGCTCAGGAACTGCTCCAGGACGACCAGGTCCACGATCTGAGTTTTGGTGTGTCGCTCCGGCTTCAGCCACTGACGGGAGAGATGGTGGAGCCGGGTGCAGACCTCTCGGGGGGCCTGAGCCGCCCTGTTGGGGAGCTGCCTGAAACGCTGGTGCCGCACATCTGAGCTGACCATTTCCTGGCCCAGCATCTTCTGTCCTGTAGTTTCCCAGGTTTCCCTGGCACTCCCAGTCCTGATGGCATCGCGGCCTCTTCCTGATTCAGGGGTAGCAGAGTCCTGCTCGTCCATCTTTGATCCGTGCAGCAAAGAGCGGTGCTAATGAAGCTCTGCAAAGCCACGACCTGTAAAAGAATTATTACCCTGTCAAGGCAAGAAGGAACAGTGCGGACTCCAGGCAGCAACCAGGTCCCGTTCCAAAAGGAAAGGCAGGCACATGCCAAGAGTCAAAGAGAAAATGTAGACACGGGTTCGGGAGGTGTCTTTGCCTGGGAGCCATGAACCAAAACTCTTTCATGGGCTTGCAAGTCAGAGGATGCAGCATCCTCCACGCACCCCAATGTTCCTCCCCGTCCAAACCAGCTCCCACTCTCAGCCTCCCGTTGAGATCCGGTCCATTCTTCTTCCAACGCCCCCACCACACCCCTCCCCATCAGGCATCCTGCTACTGCTATGTTCTCCTTCAGCCGCTCTAAGGCAAAACTACCTGGAAATTGTTTTAAAAACCAAATTTAACCATGACTGAAATGACTAACAGGGTATAACAAGGCGCCAAAAGGATAGTAGGGCTGGCGCCACCTCCGTGTGGAGCTCGTTGCACAGTTGGGGGCTTCCACAGAAAAGCACCCCCCTTTGTTACCGCCCTCCAGGCCTCCCTCGGAGGTGGCAGTCGGGGGAAGGACTCAGATGTTGAAGGTAGTGTCAGGGGAGATTGCAGGTGGGAGAGGTGCTTGGTCAAGAATTGCGGTACCAAGCAACTGGAATCAGGCACGGAAGCAAATGGGCCAGAACTGGTGCTATGTGTTTTGACCTACTGGTCCTGCCTATTAGTCTGGCTGCTGCATTTCGGACAAGCTGCAGCTTCTGAATAGTCTTCAAGGGCAGCCCCACGTAGAGTGCATTGCAGTAGTCTAATTTAGAGATTACCAGAGCATAGATTACGGAAACCAGACTATCCCTGTCCAGATAGGGTCATAGCTGGGATATCAGCCGGAGCTGGTAGAAGGCACTCCGTGCCACTGAGGCCACTTGAGCCTCAAGTTACAAAGATGGCCCAAAGAGGACCCCCAAGCTACGGACCTGCTCCTTCAAGGGGAGTGCCACCCCATCCATTACAGGTTGAACACCCTCCATCCGGTCAGGGGAACCGCCCACAAACAGCATCTCAGTCTAGTCCGGATTGAGCCGCAGTTTGTAAGCCCTCATCCAGTCCATTGTCGTGGCCAGGCACCAGTTTAGCACATCCACAGCCTCAGCTGCTGAAGAGGAAAAGGAGAGATAGGGCTGTGTGTCATCAGCGTATTGATGGCAACGCACTGCAAAAGTCCGGATGACCCCACTCAGTGGTTTCATGTAGATGTTAAATAGCATGGGGGATAAGACCGACCCCTGAGGGACCCCCTACTGGAGAGTCCACATGGGGCCCAGCAGCATTCCCCAAGCACCACCTTCTGGAGCTGGGCATGCAAGTAGGAGCGGAACCACTGCAATGCAGTACCCCCCACTGGCATCTCAGACAGCCACCCCAGAAGGATACCATGGGCGATGGTAGAGAAAGCTGGCAAGAGATCCAGGAGTATCAACAAGGTCACACTCCCCGTCTCTCTCCCAACACAGGTCATCATACAGGGCGGCCAAAGCTCTTTCCGTGTCAAAACCAGGCCTGAACCCCGACTGAAATGGATCCAGATAGTCTCATCCAAGAGCGCCTGAAGCTGGTTGGCCACCACCCGCTCAAGGACCTTGCCCAAGAAAGGAACATTTGCCACTGGCCTGAAGTTGTTAAGATCATCCGGGTCCAAGGAGGGGTTCTTCAAGAGTGGCCTCACCACCGCTTCTTTTAAGTGCCATGGCACCACTTCCTCTCGCAAGGAGGCATTGATCACCTCCCTGGCCCAGCCGGCTGTTCCTTCCCTGCTGGTTTTTAGGAGCCAAGAGGGGCAAGGATCCAGTACAGCTGCAGTTGCACGAACCTGTCCCAGCACCTTCTCAACATCCTTGAGCTGTACCAACTAAAACTCATGCAAGAAAATTTGACCAGGCTGAGCTCTGGGTACCTCACCTGATTCAACTGCTATAACATTGGAGTGCAAGTCCCGGCGGATGCAAGAGATTTTTCCTGGAAGTGCCTAGCAAATGTACTGTATTGCAGCGGGCGTTAGAGGGGTCCAGGATGTCCTTGGGGCCAGCATATAAGAGGCCCCGGACAACCCAAAAGAGCTCTGCTGGGCGACAAATACAAGATTGAATAGAGGCAGTTTCTTTGCCTCCCTCACTGCCCCTAAATACACCTGACTGCAGGCACATAGCAAGGTTTCATTGCATCCACCAGGGATGGGGACTCGGACTCCAGGACTCAACTCGTGAGTCGGACTGAGTCCCCCCTCTGACTCGAGTCCCAATATTTTTAACTCGAGACCAAGGACTCTTCAACATCCCCTGCTAGGAGTTCCTCTCCATCTGCACTCAAGCCTGTATCCTGTTTTTGTTTTGTTGCATAAATACAGAGCAATCCTGTCAGTCGCCAAGAACAGCTCTGTATGTAACCACAACAAATATCCAATTTAAAAAATCCCTTTTTGCAATAATATTAATCTTAATAATAGTCTAGAAAAGACAGCTCTCTCTGTGGCCAGGCGTGCATGAGGGCTGACACAGGACACTTTGCTCCCCGCCCTGCCAAAGCGCGTCTCCCAGCATCCCCGGCAGGAGAAGAGCCAGAAGAGGGAGGGAAATACTCAGTTGCTGGACTTTCAGGGCACCCGGAATCAGCTGCCGGAGGCGACCCCTCCCTCTGCCCAATGGTGGGGCCGGCCCTGGGTGGGGGGCACCTCATCCGCCCCCCTCGGCCCAATTGGGTTTGCTTTGGGCGGTCCAGCCAAGCCAGCCCAGAACCAGGGGAGCATCTCGGCCACGCGCAGAAACCCCTCGGAGGAGCCGCGTTGGGGAGCCCGGAGCCACAGGGCCCGATTTGGGGGTGGGTGGGTGGGGGGCAATGATTTTACCCCATGTCCAGGTGCAGAGTCCACGAACCTGCTGGATTCCTCGCAGACCTCCTTTAATCTCCCCCCCCAACCAAAAGACTCTCCTGGCTTTACGGAGGAGGAGAGAAAGAAAGAAGCGCCCGAGCTTGGGGGAAACCCCAAACGGATCAGCCTGTGGGTTGAAAGGTTGCACCTTTCCCCCCCCCCCCGCCAAGCCCCCCTCCCCTACTGCAGCCCAGGGCCGCCCCCTACCCAAATTCACAAGGGGGGCTCACCGGATCGCGGGAGGGAGGGAGGCGGGCAAGAGCAGAGTCGCCGGGCAGGAAAAGGCAGGAGCAGAGTCGTCCCCAATTGCCAGGGAAATGGCGCGGCCCCCAGGAAAACCCATCAGCCACCGGGGCTTCTCCCCACTTTGTCCTGCTTTTAAAGGGGCCGCTCGCAGTTGCAGCTCAGCTTGCAGTTTTAGCTTCGCCGCAATTGACTTTTACCCACGGACCCTTTAAGAGTAGAGAGAGGCTGCCACGCTGGGAGGTGGAGGCGAGGGGTGCGCGTGCGTGCGCGTGCACGGGTGGGCGCCCACTTGGGGAAGGGATCAGCTGGGTAGAAAGAGGAGGAGGAGGAGGAGGCAGCACCGGGTGGCCTGGACCGAGGGAGGAAGGGGGAATGAGGGAATTGATCAAATGATAACTATCTTCATATTGCCAAAGATTTCCTTTCCTGACAGAGCTGACTCGGTGCCTCTAACAGGTGAGATGCAGCGTCAGAAGGAAAGGCAAGAAACTTCCCCTTCTCTCTGAAGCTCCATGTTTGGGGGGGGGGTAAGCTTCACCTGTTGAATTTGTGCCAATCCTGACAATTTTGGGGGGGGGGAGAGATTGTCTACTCCAAGTTGGCAGCCATGGATACTTCTTGTGCCAGTGACTTCCACAGTGTAACTATGCACTATGCCAAGAACTATTTCGTTTTGTTTGTCCCAAATGTGCCACCATTTAGCTTTAGCGGATAACGCCAGGTTCTAGGTGAGAGGGAGAAAATTCTGCAGTTTTGTGTGTTTCCTCTGATCACCAGGGATGTTGAAGAGTCCTTGGTCTCGAGTCACGAGTCGAGTCACGAGTCTTTGGACCCGAGTCTCGAGTCTGAGTCCTTGGTCCAAAATGGTGACTCACGAGTCACTCCCAAAGCTGACTCCACGAGTCCCTATTAAAATCAATGGGGGTTTTCCCCAACAAAATAAGGCTACTTCAGATGTGTGGCTTAAATTAATTCTAGGCACAAGTGTGCCTTTTTATTTCAAAACTCTGCAACTGATGTTGGCACGAACAGACCAGGCAGAAAAACCCAAAATAACCAGGCAGGCAGAGGAGGCAGGGAACCCCAAAGCAGGCAGGCAGAGGCCTTTGTCTTGGACAATTCAACTGTTGAGCTGGTCAAGAAGAGACCAGGCAGGCAGAGGAGGCTGGGAACCCCAGACAGGCAGGCAGAGGCAGCCAAACCCAAAATGTCTGAAAGGTTGCATTTTAGAAAAATGATTTTAAAAAATAAACTTGCTGTACTTCCTAAAACTTATCCATGTTGCATTTGAGGAACATGATTTTTTTCTAAATGTTTGGCCCCCATTCTGGAACGGTGAGATCTCATCACTATTCCACCTTCACTGAACACCCGCTCCACTGGTGATGAACTTGCTGGAACCAGAAACACACTCAGAGCAGCCACACAGAGTAATCTCAGGTCCTTCTTCTGCCTCTCCCAAGTACGCAACACATCAATCAAAATAAATCTTGACACACTGTTGGGGCTGCACTCCTGGTAATCGTCCATAGTGGCCGAGCAGCGGCGCACCTCGCTTCCATGCGCTCTTCGCCGGCAATCATGCTCCTCTCCACTCCTTCTGGCACAACCCAGGGATGTTGAAGAGTCCTTGGTCTCGAGTCCCGAGTCGAGTCTCGAGTCCCATTAAAAATATTGGGACTCAAGTCCGAGTCGAGTCAGAGGGGGGACTCAGTCCGACTCACGAGTCAAGTCCTCGAGTCCGAGTCCCCATCCCTGCTGATCACTGTTGGACTTGACCATGCCCTTTGGTTGCCTGGCCATACCCTTGGCCACGCCCTCATGCTGCCTGGCCACGCCCTCTTGATCACACCTTCATGTTGCTTAAGCATACCTCTGACCAATTCACAGGTGTGCCCCTATTTTCATCTGTGAAATGTTGGAGGGTCTGCAGGAGAGGAAAGAGGGACGTAGGGGGTGGGCAGGGACATTTTATGACTTTGAGGTGGGGTGGAGGTGCCGTTGCCATGGAGAGAGGTCCCTGCCCTGCCTCACCAAATTGCCTTCCTCTCTAGGATTCCGGCTCAGTTCCATTTATGGGGGGGGCACACCGCGAGGTCCTTCCCAAGCAGAGCCAGGGAACTGGGTGTCAGGCGCGGCACCCCAGGGAGGCTGGGCTCCTCCGGGTCGGGTGGGGACAGGCTAGTTTGTGCACGTGTCTGGTGGGTGAAAGAAAGACAGAAAGAGAAAGCAAGCCTGGGGACAACAAAAACAGAAGAGACCGGCACACGGAGAGAGAAAGAAAAGAAGCGAACGGGGGGAAACGAGGGAGGCTTCTGATTTGGTGTGGTTTCTGCGCCCCATTTAGCCATGCGCTCTAGGCAGCCGCCTAGTTGGCCTAATGGTAGCACCGGCCCTGACTGGGGTGAATGACGGAGGACAGGGTGGAGAGCAAGGGGGAGAGGACGCTTGACCCAAACGCACAGCAGGACTAGGTGGGATCTCTATCCAGTGTGCACAGATCACGCACTCCCCTTTTCCGGTGCTTTGTGCGCTTGCTTGCCTCCTGTTTCCTCAGGAGCAGGCCAGTTTTTGTCACTGGGAGCTCCCATGCTTGGTGGCCTCTTCTGGAAAAGCGAATGACGAGGCAACACGAGTGGAGCAAAGATAGGTGGGCTTTAAAGACGCCTTTCCTTGTCCAGAAGACCCATTCCTGTAGCTGATGGATTGGGGTGCACTGAAGCTCCTGGCATCAGCCGCAGCAGGAGAAATGTGTCCCTTTAAAATGAAGGGTTTTGGCGGACCGTTGCGTTTGGCCAGGTACGAACCGAGCTCACCTAAGTGGCGGGAGGTGGACAGAACCGCAGTATTCCATAGCCTATTGGGCCCTTCCTCTCTGGGTTTGTCGCTTGTTGAGCAGGATTCTGGGATTTGCCTCTCTCCAGGAGGGGTCAGGCGGAGGCCTTGCACAGGAACCTGCAGGTGCCAAGTCCCAAACGTCCAGTGGCGAGGAACGAAGTTCCCTAACAACGCTATGTGTGGAAACGCTTGCAGCCCCCTCAGTTCTTCCCCGACTCCGTGATGGTGTCCCAATCAGGAGCTGGAAAGCACTTTGGAAGTGGTTATTTGCGCATCATATTAATTTCACATCCCGCCCACCATGGGGCCAGCTGAGGCAAGGCCAAGGGGCCCAAAAACATCGGATTTTCCCATGCAAGACCTACAGGGCATCCATTGCTTTTCCTCCTCCATGCAATCACAAACCCAAATAAAGTGTAAAAAAAGTCCCGAGTGATTTTCCTGCAACCCCAGACCCACCAAAGCATGCGCACACAAGCACACCCTTTCCGTTTCTTCCTTTATTCTTTATTGAGCAAGAGCTGGTGGTAGTGGGGCAGTAGCATTTCTCCCCGAATAAGATACTGCAGTGGGATTGTAACAGGAAGCAGAAATGGGTCTGATACCAATTCCCAAGCCCACTCCAGTATTTTGCTCAGAAAAGATGCTACGGCCCCACAATCCTATGGCCCCATCTGGGAGCAGGTCACGTGGATTTCGTGGGACTTACTCCTGAGTAGACACGCCCAGGATTGTGCTGTAACTGTATCTCACGCGAACCTCTCAGAATGGTTAATGAGCCTACAAATAAAAGAATACATCAAAACATAGAAAGCATTGGGGATAAAAACAGAAGGCCACATTCAATGAAAATAAACCACCACATCTTAAGAGTCTTCAGCAAATGAAAGGTTTTCACCGCAGTCACAAAGGACAGGATGCTTGGTGCCTCCTTAGGGAGCATATTGCAGAGGCAGGGAACCACAATCAAAAAGGCCCTGTCTTGTGTCAACCCCCCACTTCACCTCTGGAGGAGGAGGAACCCAAAGAGAGGCCCTGGAGAAAGATGTTAAGAGCCAGGCAGGCTTGTATTGGAGAATGGCTCTCCTTAAGGCAGGGATGGAGAACCTTGCCTGGGTGGCTGGATCAGGTCCACCGGGATTCCCTGTCTAGGTGGGGAGGGCTAGGCTAGATCATTGCTCTAATCAAGAGGCTTTTTCTACAGGGGGGAAGCGGGTAGACAGGAGGCGATGGTCTTTGGGAAAGGGTCAAGCAGCCCTCCCCCTTCCATTCCTCCAGTCAAAATCCCCCACTCCCCAGACTGCTTCTCATGGGAAAGCAAGATGACGGGGCTTCATTCTATACACTTGCGGCGGGTTGTGTGACGGGTGTTGCCCTTTGTCATGTTTCCTGCATCCAGAGATCTGTGCACAATTCTGCTCACCACATCTTGAAAGTGAAGCCATAGAAAAGGGGCAGAAGAGGGCAACCAGAATGAACAAGGGGCTTGGAACCACGAACCTTGACTGAAGGAAACGCTAAGATGTTTCGGACTTCTGAGTTCAGAGCAGGGGAGGGAGGGAACCGGGGGCCCTGGAAGAGGTTGATGAACTCACGCGTGTCATGGAGAGGAAGTGGAGAGTGGGAAGCGTTTCTCTCCCTCTCTCCTCACACTAGAACGTGGAGGGAGCCCCCCCCCCCCAGTGAAGTGGCAGAGCAGCAAGATTGATCACGGGCCAAAGAAAGTCCTTTCCCAGACAACACAGAACTTCTGGACCTCACTAAGCCAGGATGTGGGCTGGGTGACTGGCTGAGATGCCTTCAGGTGGGGATCCCTTAAACGGATAGAGGAGGAGGGGGCCACCCCCCCCATGAGGCAGGGTGCATCCCTTGCCTCAGGCAGCGGATCCAGAGTGGTGGCAGATCACGCACGCACCCCACACCGGTGGGAGGGCCGTGTGTGCCCCAGCAAGACAGGCCTGTGGCTCACGCTGGCTCAGCTTGTCTGAGCGTGGAAAGCTAAGCAGGGTCAGGCCTGGCTGTTACTTGGATGGGAGACCCCTCCTCTAGTTCCCTGCATTGAGCAGGGGGTTGGACTGGATGGCCTTGTAGGCTCCTTCCAACTCTATGATCTATGAATCTATGACCCACTGCCCCATTCTCTCTCAGGGTGGCATAACATGGCAGCTGCTCTGAAGAACCATGTCGGTGATTCTCCTGCTCCCGCAAATGCAGCTCCTGGCCTGACTCTCCGGAGCAGCGGGCCGATGCCTCACGCCGAGGGGCCCTTGGCAGCCCTGAGTGAGCGACTGACACGGCAGGAGAGGAGCCAGCGCAGCTCTCCCGAGGACCCCGCAGAGCCAGGCATCCGGAATGAGGGCTCACCAGGCGCACATGCCTCACTCCGAGGGGTCCTTCCTGGGTGACGTGGCCCTGGAGAACACTTGTGCGCCTCCGTGCGAGTGCCTCGCTCGGAGGACGGACCCCTCTCAGAGCAGGGAACTGACGGGGCTGCCCGGGCAGGGGGAGAGGAGTGCAGAAGTGGAACCTCCGTGTCCAGAAGCAGTGTACCTTTGCGGATCCCGTGCCGGGGACCAACAACAGCGGAGCAGCGTCATTCCAAGCAGCATCTGCCGGGAACCAGAGGCTGAGCCGGGTGGACTCTTTGGTCCAGCCCAGCCGTGCCCTCGTCTCTGGCACTGCCCTTGTCGGTCGTGGGGAGGAGCCTTCTCTTCCGCAGAAGCATCCCCAAAGAGCCATTTTCTGGGCTGGGAAGAGGAGGGGGGGTCCGCTCTCCCTCTCTGGCCCAAGATCGGGGCTTACACAAGGCTATTACTCAAGTTGTGGGGACGGGAAGGCAGCCGACCGCAGGGGGCCCCTCTGTCCACCCGCCGGCTCCTTGCCTCATTCCCAACTGCCACAGTCGCTCCGGATATCACTGCGAGGGGAAGGCCTGAAGGAGGAAATGTGGCAGCGAGGACAGGGCTCCTCCTGAAATGGCAAACCACCAAATTGTTTGTTTTCTTCCTGTGTATGTTCATGGAATATAACATCTCTGCTCACAACAATACCATTGTGACTTGGAGACCAACACCTGTAAGCTTTTGAATGTGCATCATAGCCAAGGAATTTGCATTCAAAGCTTCTTTGAGACAGCTTTGTTTGCTTTTCACTCTGCACATGGACAAAACACTTACACCCAAAAACTCTGATGTGAGCCAATTTTGGCTTTCTTCCGTGAAATAACTCATAAGGAGTTTTTCCCGACACAGAACAATGCAATCTGTTTACCAAATAATTGGATGTTACTAGAGATTCACCCCAAAAAGAAGAACTAAAACCAGATTCTTTCATTTGAGCACGTAACATGTTTTGAAGTGTACGGTTTCTCCTTTCTGCTACTCCATTTTGAAAAGGAGAAGAAGGTGCTGTCAGCTCATGCTGAATACCTTTCTCTTCCAGAAACCCTTTAAATTGAGTACTGAGGAACTCACCTCCCCTGTCTGTTCTTAGGGTGGCTATGGGTTTGTTGTACCTATTTTCAGCCCATTGTACAAAATTTTTAAACTGTTCAAATGTATCACTTTTTCTTTTTAAAAGAAAAATAAATCCAAAACGACTGAAATCATCCACTATTGATAGAAAATATCTATTCCCCCCATGACTGGGTTCAAATGGTCCACATAAATCTGCATGTAAGAGTTCAAAAAATCTTTTTGATACTCTATCACTATGCTTTGGGATTTCAGCTCTGTGTGATTTGGTTTGACTGCAAACAGTGCATTCTACATATTCAGAACATGGTTTCAAAGTTACACCCTCAGATAACTCAGGTAGTTTTGCAATTGAGCTAAAACTAGCATGTCCCATCCTCCTGTGGAATAAGTGTACACAATTGTCAGGTTTCTTGCAGTTAAACACTTTTGCTTCAGCCTTAGCTTTAGCAGCAATTGCACAATCATTTTCAAATGGATCTAGTATGTACAATGAATTTTGTAATTCCCCTTGTGCACACACTTTCCCTGCACGTTTGATATAGCACATGGAATCTGTAAAAGACACTTGAAAACCAGTTTTTGTTAATTGTGAAACACTCAAGAGATTTGAATCTAAATCAGGGACAAAATAAACCTTTTGTGGTTCACTTCCAAGACTTGGAAAACACACCTCACCTTCCCCTGCAATCTCTATAGATTCACCATTTGCAAGAGATACAGAGTACTTTACAGATTTCAGTGACACACCATCAAATAAAGACTTTTGGTAAGGCATATGACGACTGGCCCCTGAGTCAAGATACCAAGAAGCCATATTCTTTTCAACTCTAGCAACAAAACCTTGCACAAGTTTTACATCCCCTCCCCCAGAAGAACTCTGTTTGCTCTTAAAGTGTCCAGATGGTTTCTTCTTCTTGTTCTTCTGGGTACAATCCTTCTGCAAGTGTGAGGGAGATCCACAATTATAGCATCTCTTAACTTTCAAAGCAGATACAACACCACCTTTATTTCCAGCCTTTTGCTGAGCCTTAGGCTGACTGACTTTAGCAACCCCCTCAGCAGTAGAATTGGTGTTAGACATTCCAAATTGTCTCCGGTGATATTCCTGTAGTAAGGATCCAGTCACATAATCCATAGTCAATAATTGTTCATCTTGACTTTCCAAAATCTGGATTATAACATCAAAAGAATTATCCAAAGATGAAAGCAAAGTGTATATCCTGTTTATGGGATCAATCTCCATTCCCCGGACTCTTAACTTCTCAAAGAGATCCAGCATGGTTTTAATATGGTCTGGCAGATTCCCTCCTGGTTGCAGCTTTGTGTTATACAATTGCCGTAGGAGGAGTACACGGCTACCGGCTGTGGCTCTTTGATGAATGCTTTCAAGAGCTCTCCAATAGTCACGGGCTGTTTCCAAGTTTCTCAGATAACTAATCTGAGAATCTTCCACAGATAAGACAATTGCAGCCTTCGCTCTAGAATTTCTTTCTAGCCAGAGATCATATCCTTCATCCCCATATTGCAGAGGGGGCTCAGATATTGTAGTCCATAACTGGGCTTGTGTCAAATACATTTCCATCTTAAATGACCATAATGAAAAGTTCAGGTCTGACAGTTTCTCAAACAGAGGCATTTGCATTCCCTGTACACCCATGGCTATAGGAACTGAGGAGGGAACCAGTGGCTCGTCTTCTGAAGAATCCACTTCCCCTCTCCCCCTCCTATGGGAATGCTTTCTGTTTCCTCTTCTTTAGCTGGAGAAAAGTCCAGTAACTCACCCGCTTCTTCTGTTACTTCGGACGGTTCGCCTTCCTCCTTATCTGCCAGCTTGAACCGTTCAGCTGACTCACGAAACAGAGTCCAGCCTGGCTCTTCTGACCTGGTCCAGTCCTGGCAAATCCTGGGCCCATAACCCACTGTTGGCATTTACATGCCTGCCCAAAGTCCTGTGGTTCACCTGTGTGCCTGCTAACTGCAACCTTGCTTTAGCTTCCAGCAAACACAGAGCAAATTCCACCACAGTCCGACCTTTAGTTCTCCTGCTCTCTTGCAGCAATCAGGAAACAGAAGCTTTCCTATTCTAATTGTTTTATTATTTTCATAAAACAATTACACACTACAAAATAAAGACAGAGTCAATTCTGAGAACATTACATAACATAGACATCCAAAAAGAAGAGAGGAAGACCAAAGAAGCAAGCACAGCAAAAATACACACCCAGCTGTGCTTGAGAGCCAATGGGAATCAAGATAGGCATATGACAGTATAGCAACTGTCATATTGTAACACCCACTTGCTCCTACTAGATGGCCAAGGACATCTAGATATGGGAACGAGGAACACCTGTTCCAAAGATCTTCAGTAAGGCATTGCTGAATTGCAGGCCGCCAAGTTCCACTAGAAGAAAAACCTTTAAGCAAGCTCATGTTGAATCATAATGAGGCCTCATGTGTCATTCCAGGGCAAACAGCACGTCGCCATGGGCACAGGAGTGGGCCTGCTCAGTGGCGGCACCCACTCTTGGGAACACTCTCCCACGTGAAGTTCTAGAGGCAGAAAGAGTGGCTATTTCTAAAAGCCTCTTAAAAACACACTTGCCCACTCAGCCTTTCCCTGTCCTGGGAGGGACTCTGCTACCACTCTGATTTATCGTTCATGGTGCTGTAATGTTTTTAACATGTTACTCTTTTTCATTATGTATCTTTCTCTTTTTAGATTGTCATATTGGCTGGGGAACATGGGCAGGAGGGTGCCGCTGCACTCATGCCCTGCTAGTGGGATCCCGTCGGCAGTTGGTAGGTCACTGTGTGAACAGAATGCTGGACTAGTAGGACCCTTGGTTTGATCCAGCATGGCTCTTCTGATGTTCTTATAAAGAAAGAGAAAAAACCCATTACACTGTGAATTATGGGAACTCTCTCTTTGTTTCTCTATCCCTCGCGTGTCTGTCTGTCCGTCTCTCTGTGTATGAATGATGGTCTAGGTTTTGCTAACTGGAAATATGTGTTTAATAGAGTGTTGGTCTGGGACTCGGGAGATTCGGGTTCTAGTCCCCACTCGGCCACGAAACTCACTGGGTGACTTTGCGCCAGTCACTGACTCTCAGTCTAACCAACCTCACAGGGTTGTTGTGAGGATAAAATGGAGAGGAGGAGGATTATGTAAGCCGCCTTGGGTTCCTTGCAGGAAAAAAGGCAGGATATAAATATAATAAATAAAATAAATGCATAAAGAGATTTGCAACTCAGGAACGCTTAAGTGAGAAAATCAAACCAGCCATGTGATATAGGAAGATACTGTCTAGTTCAATATATCTCACTATGCATTAATTTACGAGAAACAAAGGTGAACTACATTAATATTTATTTGTTGCTTTAGCTTCAGCACATAAATATGGCTCCATGCCCGCATTCATTTATGCAGTGCACCGCGTACATGGGTTTTCCAACATGAAATATGAGTTAAATTGTAATCACGCATTGATATAAAAGCTCCGCTGTGCGAGTTCTTTGATGTTACGTGTAGCTTTTCCTCAAATCAAAGTTCTTTTCATGATCCAAGCATTGATATGGTTTCTCTTGCGTGAATTCTTTCATGATGAGTGAGACTTTTCTTGTAATTGAAGCTCTTTCCACACTCCCAAGCATTCATATGGTTTCTCCCCTGTGTGAATTCTTTCATGACGAGTGAGCTGTGTCTTCTGAATGAATCTCTTTCCACACTCCAAGCATTCATATGGTTTCTCCCCTGTGTGAATTCTTTGATGAGAAGTGAGACTTGTCTTTGATTGAAGCTCTTTCCACACTCCAAGCATTCATATGGTTTCTCCCCTGTGTGAATTCTTTCATGACGAGTGAGCTGTGTCTTCTGAATGAATCTCTTTCCACACTCCAAGCATTGATATGGGTTCCCTCCTGTGTGAATTCTTTGATGAGAAGTGAGCTGTGTCTTCCAAGTGAATCTGTTTCCACACTCCAAGCATTCATATGGTTTCTCCCCTCTGTGAATTCTTTGATGAGAACTGAGACTCATCTTGTGATTGAAGCTCTTTCCACACTCCAAGCATTCATATGGTTTCTCCCCTGTGTGAATTCTTTGATGAGAATTGAGATATTGCTTCCTACTGAAAATCTTTCCACACTCCAAGCATTGATATGGGTTCCCTCCTGTGTGAATTCTTTGATGAGAAGTGAGATGTGTCTTCGAACTGAATCTTTTTCCACACTCCAAGCATTGATATGGTTTCTCCCCTGTGTGAATTCTTTGATGAGAAGTGAGATCTGACTTCCAACGGAATCTCTTTCCACACTCGAAGCATTCATGTGGTTTCTCCCCTGTGTGAATTCTTTCATGACGAGTGACACTTATCTTGTGATTGAAGCTCTTTCCACACTCCAAGCATTCATATGGTTTCTCCCCTGTGTGAATTCTTTGATGAGAAGTGAGATATTGCTTCCTACTGAAAATCTTTCCACACTCCAAGCATTGATATGGGTTCCCTCCTGTGTGAATTCTTTGATGAGAAGTGAGCTGTGTCTTCCAAGTGAATCTTTTTCCACACTCCAAGCATTCATATGGTTTCTCCCCTGTGTGAATTCTTTGATGAGAAGTGAGATGTTGCTTCCTACTGAAAATCTTTCCACACTCCAAGCATTGATATGGGTTCCCACCTGTGTGAATTCTTTGATGAGAAGTGAGCTGTGTCTTCCAAGTGAATCTTTTTCCACACTCCAAGCATTCATATGGTTTCTCCCCTGTGTGAATTCTTTGATGAGAAGTGAGAGTTATCTTGCAACTGAATCTCTTTCCACACTCCAAGCATTCATATGGTTTCTCACCTGTGTGAATTCTTTGATGAGAAGTGAGCTGTGTCTTCCAAGCGAATCTGTTTCCACACTCCAAGCATTGATATGGTTTCTCCCCTGTGTGAATTCTTTGATGAGAAGTGAGCTGTGTCTTCCAAGTGAATCTGTTTCCACACTCCAAGCATTGATATGGTTTCCCTCCTGTGTGGGTTCTTTGATGAGAAGTGAGCTCTGACTTCCAACGGAATCTCCTTCCGCATTCCAAGCATTGATGTAGTTTCTCCCCTGTGTGGATTTTACAATGAACATTGAGGCTTGATTGAGACTTGAAGGTTCCCCACACACAGAGCACACACAGTTTTCCTGTTGTTTAGCCATTTTTTCTTCCATTGAGATATTATTGTCGTCATTGCGCTGAGAAGCAACGGATTTATTCCTCCTTTTCGGATTTAGTTCACTTTCCCTTCTCTGAGGTTCCCTATTTTTACATCTGATTGTTTTCGGTGGCATCCCACATGGTTCTCTCTCATTCTCCATTTCACACCAGTCACTTTCTAGAATCAAGACAAGAAATCGGTAAAAGCCTGAGTTAGAAATATTGCTTCAAATCATTGAATGACTTCGGTTGACTATTGTAAGAAAAGGAAGCACTCTCAACACCGAGACTGGAGGCAGTTCTTACTATGTGCCAAACAGCCTCTTTTGACTGGCATTCACTTAGAGCTGGTGCAGTCAAGAGCAATGGATTGGGACCAGAGTCCTGGGCTCTGCTCCCAGCTCAGACATGAATTTTTCTGGATGCTGTGGGACCGGTTACTCTCTCTCATCCTCGCCTACCCCACAGGATTGTTGCGCAGGTAAGTGGACAATCTGAGACATGATGTTATGAGCTGTCTCGAGAGACATTAGGATGCAAATCCAGATAAAAAGAGAAAGGGGAAGAGCCATCAAGGAGTGGCAGAGAACCTTTTCTTATTGGGTGCCCCATAAATTATGTACATAAGTTAAATATGCTCATTTTTAACATCTGAGCTATGGTGGTGTTGGTGGCAAAGAGAGCATATTTCTCTCCTACCGTTATGGGCTCAGCACTATCCAGTGGAGCCTGCAGTATCCAAAACCACCATGGGGCCTGAGGAATAAAGGAACCCTCCCTACCAGAGCCCACTCCCCACTGGAATCAAGGTGCTCAGCATTTTATGGATAAAATTGCTCCCGTCCATTCTAACCTGGTTGCCACGTTAATCACAAGTTGAGTCTGCCCCCGCGGCTCCCGGCCTTTCCTGACCCAACTCAAAGGGTTAATGTTCAACACTCAATTCTGATACTGCCCAGAGTTTATTACTCATTTGGGAATGCATATTCCCAGAGACATATCTCACATGACAAAGATAAAACTTGAATAAGCTGATCACTGAATCTCACGGGATGTAGGTTTTCCTGTCTATGCCAGAATCATCAATGGATTTATTGTAAGTGCTTTATTTAAATTTATATAAGAACATTATATCTTTTTTCCCTTTTCTTTCTTTTTTTTTTCCTTTTATGGTTTTGCTCTCTTGAAATTCAGAATAAAAAATGATTTTTAAAAAGTTCCTCACTCTTTATTGATGAAGTCAATTGAATCTATTCCAACTTTGTTATGACACGAATGACAGCGTCTTGCTCCTGCTCCACCCACCACCAGGAGCTGCCCCCAATCGACTTCCCCCGTGGGTCAACGGACATTCACGGGAAAGGGTTCCCTCACCCCTGGCCCTAAAGGGTCAGCATTCCTGATACAGGAAGGACCAGTCCCAGGTGAGCCTCTCAACACGTGAACGTCTTGCTTGGCTGCCCGGCTCTGCTTTCTCTCTCTGTCTGTCTACGATGAGTGGCACGGGACCTTCCGAGTAGCGGACATCTGAACAGCCCCGAAGAGCCCGATCTCGTCTGATCTCGAAAGCTAAGCAGGGTTGGGCCTAGTCAGTGCTTGGGTGGGTGACTGCCTGAGAAGACCAGGGGCTGTAGAGAGGGGCCACAGCTCAGTGGGACAGAGCACAGGCTTTGCACGTGGAAGGCCCCAGGTTCGAACCTCGGCCTCCAGGTAGCGCTAGCAAAGAATCCTGCCTGAAACCCCGGAGAGCGGCTGCTGCCTGTCACGGTCGACAATACTGGGTTACAGGGACCAAGTGTCTGACTCAGTAGAAGGCAGATTCCGATGTTCCTGTGACACGAACCTCCCTCCTCCTGAGTGGACAAATCCTGCTAGACCGAAAAGGAGGGATCCCGAGAGGCTGGGATACACCATCGAATTGCACACGGGCCCCTCCACCGCAGGCCTTCCAGTGTTGCTTAAAAGCTTGCCTGTCCTCGGCTGCCTGTCTCTAATCACGGTGGTTGTGCTGCTGGTTTCTGAGACTCCCGAGCTGTCTGAATGTGTCTCCTAGAAACGTTTCCGGTATGGCTGAGCCCGGGGTCCTGAGGCTCCTGTTGTAACAGTGTGTAACGACTGGATTATCTTAAGGCATCCTCCTTTGCTTGCGTAGGCCACTTTTGAGGGGCATGACCAAAAGGTAGCCTAAAAATGCGTCAATGAACATAGAGAATGGGGAAAAAAATACTAACATTCCTACTACTACTACCATCACTACCATCATTGCATTTGTAAAGAGATATTATCACCAGCCAGGGAAAGAGGGAGCCTTACCGAGAGAGGCCACGATCCCACGATTCTCCTCCATGATCTGCCTGTGTAGGACTTTCTGGTCAGGATCCAGCAGTGCCCACTCCTCCTGGCTGAAGGACACAGCGATCTCCTCAAAGGGAACCAGAACCTGGACAGAAAAAACATCAACACTTCCTCCTCACACCTAACGGAAAGATCGAGTAACAAAATCCAAAGGTCCACCTAGTCCACACTTCTGTTTACACACTGGCCAGCCAACTGCCCACGGAAACTCACAAGCAGGACATGAGTGCAACAACACCCTCCCACCCATGTTCCCCAGCAACTGGTGCACATAGGCATACTGCCTCTGATTCTGGAGATCTTGCATAGCTATGTATGCCCATCACAAACACAGCTGTCTATGTTTCCCACTACCACGAACCCCCCGGACCCTGGATATATTTAACACACTTACTAGCTAGTAAGCCCCTTTGAACACAACAGGACTTCCTTTTCAGGAAAATACACAGGACCGCAGCTTAAGTGATGCAAGTGCCAGAACAAAGGCCTGTCCGGAGGTGTCTTATCCTTTATTTGCTGTCTGGATGTTTTAGTATGATTGGGTGAAAATGCATCTCTCCCCGGTTGGGCTCTTGGCCACAATTCAAAGTGCAGATTTCCATGTTTAACGTCTTCAGTTATTGAATATGATTCTTTAAACTGAGAAAATGGCTGGAGACAGGTTTCTTCCGCCCACCCACCCCAAATACCTGAGGGGGGGGGGAGAATAAAGCAGCCCAAGGATTTCTTGCACGCTCCCCAACCCCACAGCTAATCCTTACCCTGTGAGGCGGCACCTCCATCACTCTCCTGCTCGATGCCCGTTCGCAGGGGACTCTGCAGGGGGCGGGGAAATCAGGCCCCACTTCGGCACACAGATTCTCGACCTGAAACGTAATGTGGATCCAAGACATGCCATGAGAATACAAAATTATACACTCTTGGGGCAGGGGGCATGGGAGATCCCTCCTCAGAGAATTTCAGTAAAAGTTGGGTAATTTGCAGAGAGAGTTTTGGGATGTCCCCGCTCACAGGCTTGACCCCTTGGAGCTCCCAGGATGCAATGCTCTCACCCGCTGCTCCTCCTGCTTCTTCTCCTCCTCCCGGCTCAGGAGGAAGCCTTCTGCCAGGGCCACCGCCTGGGAACTGGTCTCCGCCCCACATTCCCTCACCCAGCTCGACACCTCCAGGGGCAGGATGCTCAGGAACTGCTCCAGGACGACCAGGTCCACGATCTGAGTTTTGGTGTGTCGCTCTGGCTTCAGCCACTGACGGGAGAGATGGTGGAGCTGGGTGCAGACCTCTCGGGGGCCCTGAGCCACCCCGTTGGGGAGCTGCCTGAAATGCTGGCGTCGCACATCTGAGCTGACCATTTCCTGGCCCAGCATCTTCTGTCCAGTAGTTTCCCAGGTTTCCCTGGCACTCCCAGCCCTGATGGCATCGTGGCCTCTTCCTGCTTCAGGGGTAGCAGAGTCCTGCTCGTCCATCTTTGATCTGTGCAGCAAAGAGCGGTGCTAATGAAGCTCTGCAAAGCCACGACCTGTAAAAGAATTATTACCCTGTCAGGGCAAGAAGGAACAGTGCGGACTCCAGGTAGCAACCAGGTCCCGTTCCAAAAGGAAAGGCAGGCACATGCCAAGAGTCAAAGAGAAAATGTAGACACGGGTTCGGGAGGTGTCTTTGCCTGGGAGCCATGAACCAAAACTCCTTTCATGGGCTTGCAAGTCAGAGGATGCAGCATCCTCCGTGCACCCCAACGTTCCTCCCCGTCCAAACCAGCTCCCACTCTCAGCCTCCCGTTGAGATCCAGTCCATTCTTCTTCCAAAGCCCCAACCACACCCCTCCCCATCAGGCATCCTGCTACTGCTCTGTTCTCCTTCAGCCTCTCTTAGGCAAAACTACCTAGAAATTGCTTTAAAAACCAAATTTAACGATGACTCAAATGACTAACAGGGTATAACAAGGCGCCTAAAGGATAGTAGAACTGGCGCCACCTCAGTGTGGAGCTCGTTGCACAGTTGGGGGCTTCCACAGAAAAGCCCCCCCTTTGTTACCGCCCTGCAGGCCTCCCTCGGAGGTGGCAGTTGGGGGAAGGACTCAGATGTTGAACGTAGTGTCAGGGGAGATTGCAGGTGGGAGAGGTGTTTGATCAAGAATTGCTGTACCAAGCAACTGGAATCAGGAACGGAAGCAAATGGGCCAGAACTGGTGCTATGTGTTTTGACCTACTGGTCCTGCCTATTAGTCTGGCTGCTGCATTTTGGACAAGCTGCAGCTTCTGAATAGTCTTCAAGGGCAGCCCCACATAGAGTGCATTGCAGTAGTCTAATTTAGAGATTACCAGAGCATAGATTACTGAAATCAGACTATCCCTGTCCAGATAGGGTCACAGCTGGGATATCAGCCGGAGCTGGTAGAAGGCACTCTGTGTCACTGAGGCCACTTGAGCCTCAAGTTACAAAGATGGCCCAAAGAGGAACCCCAAGCTACAGAACTGCTCCTTCAAGGGGAGTGCCACCCCATCCATTACAGGTTGAACACCCTCCTGTTTGTGGGTGGGTCAGGGGAACCGCCCACAAACAGCATCTCAGTCTAGTCCGGATTGAGCCTCAGTTTGTAAGCCCTCATCCAGTCCATTGTCGTGGCCAGGCACCGGTTTAGCACATCCACAGCCTCAGCTGCTGAAGATGAAAAGGAGAGATAGGGCTGTGTGTCATCAGCGTATTGATGGCAACACACTGCAAAAGTCCGGATGACCCCACTCAGTGCTTTCATGTAGATGTTAAATAGCATGAGGGATAAGACCGACCCCTGAGGGACCCCCCACTGGAGAGTCCACGGGAGGGGGGGCAAGCAGCATTCCCCAAGCACCACCTTCTGGAGCTGGCCATCCAAGTAGGAGCGGAACCACTGCAATGCAGTACCCCGCACTGGCATCTCAGACAGCCACCCAGAAGGATACCATGGGCGATGGTAGAGAAAGCTGGCAAGAGATCCAGGAGTATCAACAAGGTCACACTCCCCCATCTCTCTCCCAATACAGGGCGGCCAAAGCTCTTTCCGTGCCAAAACCAGGCCTGAACCTCTCTTCTCGATCATCCCAGTTTGCAGGACACGGAATAATGGGCTCAAGTTACAGGAACCCAGAGTCCACCTAAACATCAGGAAAAATTTTCCCGACTGTCAGAGCAATAAGACAATGGAATCAACTACCTTGGGAGGTGGTGGGCTCTCCCAATCTGGAGGCATTCAAGATGCAGCTGGACGGCCATCTGTCCCGGATGCTTTGACCTGGATTCCTGCATTGAGCAGGGGGTTGGACTCGATGGCCTTGTAGGCCCCTTCCAACTCTACTTTTCTATGATTCTATGATTCTATGACCCCGACTAAAATGGATCCAGATAATCAGTCTCATCCAAGAGCACCCGAAGCTGGTTGGCCACCACCCACTCAAGGACCTTGCCCAAGACAGGAACATTTGCCACTGGCCTGAAGTTGTTAAGATCATCCGGGTCCAAGGAGGGTTTCTTCAGGAGTGGCCTCACCACCGCTTCTTTCAAGTGCCATGGGACCACTCCCTCT
The DNA here is from genome assembly GCA_021292165.1 of Shinisaurus crocodilurus. Taxonomy (NCBI): domain Eukaryota; kingdom Metazoa; phylum Chordata; class Lepidosauria; order Squamata; family Shinisauridae; genus Shinisaurus; species Shinisaurus crocodilurus. The sequence goes on along the minus strand of JAHFWL010001244.1, from coordinate 3,356 downwards.
TGCAAGGAGGCATTGATCACCTCCCCAGCCCAGCCGGCTGTTCCCTCCCTGCTGGTTTTTTGGAACCAAGAGGGGCAAAGATCCAGTGCGGAAGTAGTTGCACCAACCTGTCCAAGCACCTTGTCAACATCCTCGAGCTGTACCAACTAAAACTCATGCAAGAAAATTGACCAGGCTGAGCTCTGTGTACCTCGCCTGATTCAACTGCTATAACACTGGAGTGCAAGTTCCGGCGGATGCAAGAGATTTTTCCTGGAAGTGCCTAGCAAATGTACTGTATTGCAGCGGGCCTTAGAGGGGGTCCTTGGGGCCAGCATATAATAGGCCCCGTACAACCCAAAGAGCTCTGCTGGGCGACAAATACAAGACTGAATAGAGGCAGTTTCTTTGCCTCCCTCACTGCCCCTAAATACACCTGACTGCAGGCACATAGCAGGGTTTCATTGCATCCACTACTAGGAGTTCCTCTCCATCTGCACTCAAGCCTGTCTCCTGTTTTTGTTTTGTTGCATAAATCCAGAGCAATCCTGTCAGTCGCCAAGAACAGCTCTGTATGTAACCACAACAAATCCTTTTTTTTTTAAAAATCCCTTTTTGCAATATTAATAATCTTAATAATAATCTAGAAAAGACAGCTCTCTCTGTGGCCAGGCGTGCATGAGGGCTGACACAAGACACGTTGCTCCCCGCCCTGCCAAAAGCGCGTCTCCCCGCATCCCCGGCAGAGAAGAGCCAGAAGAGGGAGGGAAATACTCAGTTGCTGGACTTTCAGGGCACCCGGAATCAGCTGCCGGGGGCGACACCCATCCCCCCCTGCCCAATGGGGGGGCCAGCCCTGGGCGGGGGTGGGGGGCACCTCATCCGCCCCCCTCGGCCCAATTGGGTTTTGCTTTGGGCGGTCCACCCAAGCCAGCCCAGAACCAGGGGAGCATCTCGGCCACGCGCAGAAACCCCTCGTAGGAGCCGCGTTGGGGAGCCCGGAGCCACAGGGCCCGATTGGGGTGGGGGGGGGGCATGATTTTACCGGAATGTCCAGGTGCAGAGTCCACGAACCTGCTGGATTCCTCGCAGACCTCCTTTAACCTCCCCCCCCCCCAACCAAAGACTCTCTGGCTTACGGAGGAGGAGAGAAAGAAAGAAGCGCCCGGGCTTGGGGGGGGGGGAACCCCAACGGATCAGGCTGTGGGTTGAAATGGGGGTGGGGTGTTCCAGCTTGCACCTTCTTCCCCCCCCCCCGCCATGCCCCCCTCCCCCTACTGCGGCCCAGGGCCGCCCCCTTCCCAAATTCACAAGGGGGGGGCTCACCGGATCGCGGGAGGGAGGGAGGCGGGAAAGAGCAGAGTCGCCGGGCAGGAAAAGGGCAAGGAGCAGAGTCGTCCCCAATTGCCAGGGAAATGGCGCGGCCCCCAGGAAAACCCATCAGCCACCGGGGCTTCTCCCCACTTTGTCCTGCAGAGCCGGAACTCCCAGCTACTTCCAGCTGCTTTTAAAGGGGCCGCTCGCAGTGGCAGCTCAGCTTGCAGTTTAGCTTCGCCGCAATTGACTTTGCCCACGGCCCCTTTAAGAGTAGAGAGAGGCTGCTAAACTGGGAGGTGGAGGCGAGGGGTGCGCGTGCCTGTGCGTGCGCGTGCACGGGTGGGCGCCCCATGGGGAAGGGTTCAGCTGGGCGGAAAGAGGAGGAGGAGGAGGAGGAGGGAATTGATCACATGATTCCTATCTTCATATTGCCAAAGATTTCCTTTCCTGACAGAGCTGAATCGGTGCCTCTAACAGGAGAGATGCAGCGTCAGAAGGAAAGACAAGAAACTTCCCCTTCTCTCTGAAGCTCCATGTTGGGGGGGGGGGGGTCATCATAAGATTGTCTTCCGGGATAAAAGGAGGAGATTCTAAAGAAGATTGTGTAGACTCTAGCGATGGGTCCGTAAGTGACTGTGGAGGCCAATTCTAGATCCACACAGCTTCCCACAGTGAGGACACAGGTTACCAGATAGAAGATGGTCCTGTAAAGGATTCATTTGACGTGCTTTTCGCTTAGCACGTTTCTCCCTTTCACCTTGCACTCGGGCTTCTTCAAAGTCCATGGAACCTTTGTGAAAGGCCAACCTCCATTTAGATCGTTCATGGGCCCAGAGCTTCCCAGTTTTCGATGTTTATATTGGCATTTTTTTAGATTAGCCTTATGAACATCTTTAAACCTCTTATATTGACCACCGATATTCCGCTTTCCATCCTTGAGTTGGGAGTAAAGTAACTGCTTTGGGACGGCAGTCAGGCATTCGAACAACATGACCGGTCCACTGAAGTTGGCGTTGAAGGATCATTTTTTCAATGCTAGTAGTCTTGCTTCTTCCAGTACACTGACATTTGTTCGCCTATCTTCCCAAGTAATTTGCAGGATTTTCCGGAGGCAACGTTGATGAAAACCTTTCAGGAGGTGGAAGTGACGTTATAGATAGTCCATGTTTCGCAGGCATACAATAAAGTTGGTAATACAATGGCTTCATAACCAGTGTTTTGGTCTTCTTACAAATATCCCGATCCTCGAACACTCTATGTTTCATTCGAGAAAATGCGGCACTTGCAGAGCTCAGACGATGCTGGATTTCACTGTCGATGTTAGCGCTGTAACAGAAAGATAGCTGCCAAGATAGAGAAAATGATCGACATTTTCCAGTATTGTCCCGCCAAGCTGGATAGATGGCATCACCAAAGGATTGGCTTGCACTTGCTGATGAAGCACTTTGGTTTTTTTGATGTTAAGTGAGAGGCCAAGTTTTTCGTATGCTTCTGCAAAAGCATTTAGGATAGTTGGAGATCATCCTCTGAATGTGCGGAGACCACATTATCATCAGTATACTGAAGTTCCACAACGGAGGTTGTAATTACCTTACTTTTTGCTTTCAGCTGCTGAGATTAAAAAGCTTTCCATCTGTTCGATATATAATTCCCACACGGTGGGAAGTTTCCCCTCGACAAGATGTAAACCATGGTGATGAAAATGGCAAATAATGTTGGGGCGATAACACATCCCTTTAACACCTGATCCCACTTTAAATGGAGCACCTGAGAGCCGTTGTTGTCCAAAACCGTGCGTCATGTTGTCATGGAGAAGTCGCAAGATATTCACAATTATTGGGGCATCCAATTTCATAAGGATAGTCCAGAGAGCTGTACGGTCTACAGTATCAAAGGCCTTAGCCAAATCGATAAATGCCATATAAAGGGGTTGATTTGCTCCCGGCATTTTTCTTGGAGCTGACGTGCAGTAAAAATCATGTCTACTGTCCCTCTAGAGGGGGGCGGAAACCATATTGAGTTTCAGGGAGGATCTCTTCTGAAATAGATAGAAGACGGTT
>JAHFWL010001243.1:0-68491 GCA_021292165.1 Shinisaurus crocodilurus | reverse complement strand
TGCGAGAATCCTAGCAATATTTACCTGCGGTTGCTAAGAGAGAATGCCCCGATAGTTTCCACAGTCTGTTCTATCACCCTTCTTAAAGAGGGGTGATAATTATGGCATCCCTGAAGTCTTCTGGGATCTCTTCTCTTATCCAGATTTTTTTCGATGAGTTTATGAAGATGTTGTACAAGTTCGGGGCCCCCTTCTTTAAAGATTTCAGCAGGAATCCCATCTGGTCCACTAGCTTTGTTGTTCTTCATTTGATTAATGGCTTTTTTACTTCATCCAAAGTGGGAGTATTGCAAGTTCCTCTTTAATTTGTTTTTTGCGGGATTTGCGAAAAAATCTCATTATCCACCTTAGACTTACGATTTAAAAGGTCATAATAATGCTCTTTCCAACGCAGTGCAATAGACTCTTTGTCTTTTAAGAGTTTGGTGCCATCTTTTGATTGTAAGGGTTTGTACCATAGGTTTTGGTCCATAAATGGCCCTTGTGGCCTTAAAAAAGCCCCGTGCATCATGAGATTCTGCAAGTTGTTGAATTTCTTCAGCTTTCTTTTTCCACCAAGCGTTCTTAAGTTCTCTTGTTCTTCTTTGGACCTCAGCCTTTGCGCTAGCGTAGGTTTTTTTCTTGGCAGCGCAGTTAATATCATTTTGCCATATTTGGAAGGCTTTCCTTTTTTGGTCAATTATATATTAATCTCATTGTCATTTTCATCAAACCAATCCTGATGTTTCTTAGTTTCATATCCAATAGTTTGTTCACAAGCTGCAGTAATGGAGGTTTTCAGCTTAGACCAATGGTCCTCAATGTTGTCAGAGGTTCCGTAGGTAGATGTTCCTTAAGAAGTGATTGAAGATGAGTTTGCTTAATAGGATCTTGAAGGACTTGGATGTTCATTTTACGCCTTGGTTTCCTTCCTTGAAGCCTACGTTGGGGAGCAATGTTGATAACCATAGTGGACCGGATTAGTCGGTGGTCTGTCCAGCAGTCGTCGGCACTCACCATGGCCCTAGTAAGAAGTACATCGCGGCGATCTCTAGCACGGACAATTACATAATCCAGAAGATGCCAGTGCTTTGACCGTGGGTGCTGCCATGATGTTTTAAACTTATTCTTTTGTCGAAAGAGCGTGTTTGTGCTAGTGAGATTATGCTCTGCACATATAGACAAAAGTAAGAGTCCGTTCGGGTTGCTATTACCAACTCCGTCTTTTCCAATAGTTTCTGGCCATAAATCAAAGTCACGCCCGACTCTTGCATTAAAATCGCCTAGGAGGATAATTTATCCTCCTTAGGTATCTCTGACAGGAGAGTGTCCAACTGGCTGTAAAAACTTTCCTTGATGTCATCATCAGCATCTAATGTTGGTGCATAAGCGCTCAAAATAGTTACCTGTTGGTTATTGGCGAGCTTTAATCGAAGAGTTATCAGGCGTTCGTTAATGCCAGTAGGAACTTCTGACAAAGAGTTCACTAGTTCATTTTTGATGGCAAAGCCTACACCATGTATTCGTCGGTCCTGCTCAGGTAGTCCTTTCCAGAAGAAGGTATAACCTCCTTTTTCTTCTTTCAGCTGTCCCTCTCCTGCCCTTCGAGTTTCTTGAAGTGCTGCTATGTCAATTTTAAACCGTCTCAGCTCCCTTGCAATAATAGCAGTCCTACGCTCAGGGCGTTCACTATCTATGTTATCCAGCAATGTCCGTATATTCCATGTTCCAAAATTCAAATGTCTTTTTCGACCGCTAAAATGGTGACCCCACTGGACGCGGTAATCCAGTCAGGGGAGAAAGAGGTAGACTATGTTTAGGGCACCTTTTCTAGCCCCCTCCCCATACGGGGTGAGCAGAGTGGATCCTAAATAGGGCTGCTCAGTCATGGATACAGCTGCCGAGCTGCTCGACTACCTCGTTCCTTGAACAGGGCGACTGAGTCTGCATCCACCGCCCATGTGCTGGTCCATGACTAGGGGCTTCCAGATTCACAGTCCTGCCCCCGTTGCCATTCGCCAGTCGCCATGGGACTTTTTTTTTGGTTTGTTTGTTTGTTTGGTGGGTTGGGTTGGGTTGGGTTGGGTTGGAAGACGCCTGTGCGTGAAACTGTTTTATGTGGGGAGATCGGTGCACAACGAATCACTACACAAACTTGACAGAGTACGGCAGAGATCCAATGGCACGGTTACCCTGACGATTGGAAAACCATTCTCTGCTGCAGCCTTCATCCGCCTTCACAGCCGTTGTAATTTAGGTTTAATTATCTTCCGCCTGTTCTGCCGTTGAGGACTTTATGTTTTGGATCGTTCTTTGTCTGGTTCCTCTCCCCGGACCTTACCGCCATGGGTGACCCTACTGGGAGTACATAGCTCCCGACGGCATTGCTCACAGGATTCATCGGAACACGCAAGCCCACTCACCACTTCAAGGTGACGATCCGGCGAGGGGAGGGGGGGGGTAAGCTTCACCTGTTGAATTTGTGCCAAACCTGACAATTTGGGGGTGGTGGTGGTGGAAGAGATTGTCTACTCCAAGTTGGCAGCCATGGCTACTTCTTGTGCCAGTGAATTCCACGGTGTAACTATGCACTATGCCAAGAAATATTTCGTTTTGTTTGTCCCAAATGTGCTACCATTTAGCTTTAGCGGATAACCCCAGGTTCTAGGTGAGAGGGAGAAAATTCTGCAGTTTTGTGTGTTTCCTCTGATCACTTGTGGACTTGGCCTTGCCCTTTGCTTGCCTGGCCATACCCTTGGCCACGCCCTCATGCTGCCTGGCCACGCCCTCTTGATCACACCTTCATGTTGCTTAAGCATACCTCTGACCAATTCACAGGTGTGCCCCTATTTTCATCTGTGAAATGTTGGAGGGTCTGCAGGAGAGGAAGGAGGGACGTGGGAGCGGGCAGGGACATTTTATGACTTTGAGGTGGGGTGGAGGTGCCGTTGCCATGGAGAGAGGTCCCTGCCCTGCCTGGCCAAATTGCCTTCCTCTCCAGGATTTCGTCACAGTTCCTTTAACCCGGGGGGGGGGGGCGCACCGCGGGGTCCTTCCTCTGGACCTCCCAAGCAGAACCAGGGGGCCGGGTGTCAGGCGCGGCACCCCAGGGAGGGTGGGCTCTTCCGGGTCAGGTGGGGACGGGCTAGTTTGTGCACGTGTCTGGTGGGTGGTAAACATTTGCTTTCTCTTTGGACCAGCCTTCCCCAACCTGGGCGGTCAATTGGCAGTGCTGCCTGGGAATGATGGGAATTGTAGTCCAGCACATCCCGAGGGCACAAAGGCTCTACAGCTGCCTTATGAACATAAGAACAGCCCTGCTGGGTCAGACCAAGAGTCCATCTGCTGGGAGACCTGGGGCCGGATCCACCATCGCCTCTGCTGGGAGAGGACCAAGCCAGGCAAGTAGCTCAGACCCGCTGCTGCTGCCTGTGTCCAACCAGGCAGCAGCAATATAAACATTATATTGTTTTAATGTATTTTATTGTATTTATGTATTTTATTGTGTGTACATCGCCCAGGGTGGCCGGTTGCCGGCCAGATGGGCGATAAATAAATATTAATAATAATAAATAAATAAAGATCCAGCCCCAGCGGATGGGGATATAGGTGAGGCTGGGAGTTTTAAGAGGCCCTTCCTTATTTGAAGGGCTGGGGGGTTTTAGGGGTGGGTCTCCCACCTGATTGGCAGAAGCAAGGGGGCATGTGTCTCTCCCAGGGAGATAATGGGGGGGAGTTCTGGGGGGCAGAGCACTAGGGGCAGGTCACGACACTAAAGGGGAACAAGGGATCGATGCTTAATACCTATCCCTTGTTCTGGGCCTGCCCAGAGCCAAGGGATAACGGGGGAATGTGTGGCTCCGTTACCCAAAAAACATCTCTCATCCGTGACTTGGAGTGAGTTCCCATAATTCACAGTGTAATGGGTTTTTTCTTTTTCTTCTTTATAAGAACATCAGAAGAGCTTCAATCAAAACCAAAGGTCCTACTAGTCCAGCATTCTGTTCACACAGTGACCTACCAGCTGCCGACGGGATCCCACTAGCAGGACATGAGTGCAGCGGCACCCTCCTGCCTATGTTCCCCAGCCATTGGTGTACTTGAGCATACTGCCTCTGATACTGGAGGAGCACATAGCCAGTCAGGACTAGTAGCCACCAGTGGCCTTCTCCTCCATGAATTTGTCCAATCCCCGTTTGAAGCCCTCCAAATTGGTGGCCATCACTGCATCTTGTGGAAGTGAATCCCGTAGTTTAACTACGCGCTGTGTGAAGATGTCCTTCCTTTTATCTGTCCTGTATCTCCCACTAAACAGCTTCATGGCATGTCCCGTTTGGGTTCTAGTATTATGAGAGAGGGAGAAAAATGTCTCCCTGTGCACTTTCCCCACGCCATGCATAACTTTATACACTTCTATCATGTCTCCCCTTACTCGCCTTTTTGCTCTGCTAAACCATCGCAGCTGCTGTCACCTTTCCTCCTAGGGGAGTTGCTCCAGCCCCTGGATCATTTTAGCTGCCCTTTTCTGTTGGAGGATATGAAAAGGAGTCGGTCCTATGCTGGTTAGGATGAAGCCGATTTCCACCCCTTCTGCACAGCCTTGTTACTGAAACTGGTTATCACCACGTGGGTTGCTAAACCCTACTGAAAGGCTCGTAAAAGGAGCAGATTGTCCATACAAGGTTTAAAACTAGTAGGGACATTTATTAGTTTCACTTATAGTCCGTTTATTCATATATGCAGGATGCATCTAGGCCGACTAGAGTCTTTGGTGTTAAAGGTCCGCTTCATTGGAGATCACAAAACATGCACCCTGGGGATTGTTCAATTAACCTTCCCTCCCACTCTGACTAGTAGTTACATTACCTCATTGATTTAAGCAGGCAATATTACAATTTCCATCATCTTCTGCACTTTTTTCAGCTCTGCAATGTCCTTTCTTAGGTGTGACCAGAAGTGTACACAGTATTCTAAGTGCAGTCGCACTATACATTTGTATAATGGCAGTACGATCTTGGAAGTTTTATTTTCGATTCTTCTGCCTAACATGGAGTTTGCCTTTTTCAAAGCAGCTGCCTACTGGTTTGACATTTTCATCGAGCTCTCCGTCACAACCCCAATGTGGTGTCATCAGCAAACTTGGCCACTTCACTGCTCACCTCTGATTCCAGATCATTTACGAATAAGTTGAAACGCTTTGGTCCCAATACAGATCCCTGTGGGACCCCGCTGTTTACATCTCTCCATTGGGAGAATTTACCATTCTGAGTGTCTGAGAAACAGCTTTATAAACAGCTTTATAAACTTGGATGGCTGACGGAATGTGTTTCCCACCATTGTTGCAAAAACATGCTAGATCCTAATGTACCCAGTTCAAATCATGCACATTAGGAAGGAGAGAGAGACTGGCAGTGGTCCAACAGATTTATTCTCGAGAATAGTGAGATACGGGAGTATTATAACACTTCAAAGCTGCATCTCAATATGGAGGCTGAAATGCTATCCATTTATACAGTAACTTCTGACGCAATCCCACGCATGCGCCGTACTAACAGGAATTTCTAGCTGAGAAAGGGAAGAATACAGAAAGGTAAACAGAAATCTTTAGACATGCTCACTAAGCAACTGAAACAGAGGTAAGCCAGGTCATATTATCTCCTTCAGTCCCCCTTCACCCACTGTCTTTAGCTAGCTCAAGGAAGAAGATAGCAGGACAGCAACATTCCTGTCTTTGTCATAGTCTCAACATCAGTCTAAGCAACAGGCAGAAAGGAGAGAGAAGCATTTCATTAATTTTTAACGCATTAGTTACTGAATTTTTACAACACCATTGGTGAAGAAAAAACGGGCAATAGCATTCACTTTTTGTTTGGCTTTGTTTAACAGCTTTTCCCTGCACCCTCCAGTTGACAGTTTCATGGAACCAAATACCTAGATATTTGTATGAATCCTACTTGCTCAAACTTGTTATTATTCACAGTCCAGGAATGTCTAACCTTCCTTTTAGAGAAGACCAGAACTTTGGATTTCACGTAATGGTTAGGTTTTCCCGGCATTCTCTGATGTTAGAACAGGGATCGATGGGGGAGGGGGGCTGAGTGGAATGCCATGACCGATCCTGCTGACTGTTGATGGGTTATGAGATTCCAAGTCACGTCTTGCCTCACGTTTCTGGTGGCTGAGGGTGGCATCCCTGAGGTGTGCACCCCTTGCTATGCCGCCCATGTGCCTCTTTCCTTCTTCTACTTCATGTGCACACCAGCTGTCCCTGCTGCCCCTTACGTTGGCCACTTCTACACACAGCGCATAGTGAATGGTGGAATTCACTACCACAAGACGTGGCGATGGCCACCAAGTAGGATGGCTTTCAAAGGGGATAGAATCAATTCCTGGAGGAGATGGCCGTCGGTGGCTACTAATCCTGATGGCTCTATGCTACCTCCGGTATCGGAGGCAATATGCCTATGAACACCATTGGCTGGGGAACATGGGCAGGAGGGTGCTGCTGCACTCAAGTTCACCTTGTGGGTTTCCCATGGGCAGCTGGTGAGCCTCTGTGTGAACAGAATGCTGGACTGGATGGACCCTTGGTCTGATCCAGCATGGCTCACCTTCTGTTCTTAAGTTCCCGCCGATGCCAAGAAGAGCACTCCATGGAAACATCAGAGGAGCGGGACTTATAGATTTCATAGATCATAGAGTTGGAAGGAGCCTACAAGGCTATCGAGTCCAACCCCCTGCTCAATGCAGGAACTAGAGGAGGGGTCTCCCATCCAAGTAATCACCAGGCTTGACCCTGCTTAGCTTTCCACGCTCAGACAAGCTGAGCCAGCGTAAGCCACAGGCCTGTGGCAGTTCCACCTCAGCTACCCAGACTGTCTGCAGAGACCTCCTTGGCACATTCCTGGCACGTCAGCTGTTGGTTAACAGCACAAGTCTGTGTCGACTTCCGGTGGAGTTTAATGTCGACCTGACGCTTCCACGGGATCGTGGAAGACCGGTGTGGCATGAAATCCAGTCAAGAGGTTATCCTGGCTGGTTAATCTCCTCGGAATAAGAGGATGATCTAAGAGTGATTCCCAGCATATTATTGGAATGGAAGGGAGAGGCTCTAATGAAAGAAGTAAGAGGGTTTAGTTCCCCAAATGGAATGGTGGGAGGAATCCAAATGGGAGAAATTTAAAGGGATCACTGGCAGTGATCCAAACAGAACATTCATAGATCTGAACCTAAAGGGGTTGGTGAGAGGAACCTCTTTGAGAGAAAGGAGAACTTCTCCAGTCTGAGGTGGTGTTTCTTTGTATTTTTCATTAATGTGGTAACTCTGATCCTGAAGGGGGCATACTTGGGAAGGATGGGACAAGAAAAAAGATTAGTTGCTGAGTAAAATAAGGAGAAGGCTTGATATTGAATTAGAATCTGATTAGTAATTGGTTATTGGTAAAACTGTATTGAGCCTGGATGAAACTTAGCATTGAGAATGAGTAATGGAAAGGAACCAACTAAATTTGGGCTAACATTTGGGATGTGAAGTAATGTAGAAATGTGAAAGTGTTTTTAAAAATAATAATCAAAACTAGGCTGTTTGTTTTTATGAATAGAGGGAAAGAAGATAGAGATTTTCATTAAATATAAGTAGAAACATTAAATATTGTTCAAGTAGAAGGATTTCTATCTATGTTTAGGAGCAACGTGTTGTAAGGTGTCGAGGCTTTGTGAATTTGTGAGGTCGATAAATAAGAGGGGGGGATTTTTTATTTTTTGCTTTAGAGAAAAAAAAGTAATTTCTTTATAATTATAATATAGAATATCTGATGTTACTTATACTTGGTTTTGGAAAAATTGGAAGTCTTTTTTTACTTTAATGTTGTTTGGTTTTTGTAGTGTATGTTTGTATGGTTTTTATTTTGTTCTTTTGGACTTTGAAAATTGAAATTAAAAAAATTACTAAAAAATAAAATAGCACAAGTCTGTGTCCACCACCACAAGCCACAAAATGTCCCATCGCTGCTTTGGGAAAGCAGTATCAAAAGCACGAGGAACAGAAAGCCTCTTTCTTTCCCACAGTGAGGGTGCTGGATGACAGAGGGTCCCGCCTCAAGAAGTGTGCCTATTAGCAGAGGAAGAAATGTAGGGAGCAGGCTGTTTTGCCACAGGTTCCCCAAGAGGGATTTGCAAAGGTTCTTTAAGGAACTTTCATGCCACAAATACTCCTCTGGGAGGTCAAAGCCAAACATTTTTATTGTAAAGCTGAGCATGAGATACAGCAATGCTATCAGCCTTCCCCCTAGGGATGTGCTTAAAAAGTCGCAAGTTTTTTTTTTCTTTGAGCCAGCTCTGTTCTGTATCACTCAGCATGAATTAAAGATTTTTGTGAGCTTAACAGCGAGCCAGAGCTGCTGAGCATTTCAATCTTAAACAGGTCTTACCTGTGTCCCTAGCACCCTGCCGTGATGCGGTGACTTAGATTTTAGCATTTCAATCACTGTTACTACAGTCCTTTGTGTGTGAGAATTTCTTGCTGAAGGACATGATGATGATGATGATGATGATGACTAGGGTTTATATTCAGACTACAGAGTTAGAAGCAGAAAGAAACTCACAGGTTATGTTTTTATATAATATAGAAATAATATATTAAATTTAAATATTCCTCTGTGAAAAAGGTATGCATCTCGCAAGTATTACCACATTATTATGTCTAATCTGTAACAAAATGTAACTAGGAATGTAAAGGAATTGAAATGCTAAAACTAGCTGTCTGCTCAGAGGCTAGGAATGTAACAACACTTTTGTTACAAATGTATCAATTGAGATGCTAAAACCTGAGTGAGAGCAGACTGGTTTTACAGGTTTTAGCATAGTGCTACAGAGATAGAAGCAGACAGGTTATGTGCTTATATAATATAGAAATCATATATTAAAATTAAATTATATTTTACCTCACAAGCTCTAAGTTTATTAAAAATTCTTCTGTGAAAAAGGTATACATCTCACAAGAATTACGACATTATTATGTCTACTCCGTAAATACATTTTGTTACAAACTAAGGAATGTAAAGGAATGGTATGCACCAATTGAGATGCTAAAAGCTTTTTGCTGAGAGCTATACCTCCAGCTTCAAGCAAAAGATCTTGCTGTTCTTGGCTCAGTCGGGTTCGCATGGCAGGTCTGTAGAGGGGGGAGAAGGGAAATCGACTAGCTCGAAGAATTCGTGAGCCAGCCGCTGCAAGGCTCGCCCCCACCCCACCCCCTAGGGTTCTCACCTTTTTTATCGCTGAACATGGCATGCTCGTGCCCACGCAGAAGTGACGCGACAGGACCCTGCTCCGGCGCGCTCGACCCCTGCGCTATGGCTTTGGCGGGGGGAACCAGGGTAACAGGGTTTCCCCGGCCAAAAACATAGCAGGATGTGACCCAGCGGCAGCTCCGGCGGAGGCTCCGGCGGAGGCGATGGAGGAGGAGGCTCAAGCGGCACGGAGATCGCTCCGCGCTGCTCAGAAGAGCGAGATCGGGCCGCCACCACCGCGGAAAGACGATTCGCGGAGAGCCTCGAGCCCAGGTAAGGCTCGATTAACATCACTACAAGTTCCCTGGTGGAAGTCCCACCCCTTAGCAACACCGCCACTGTACTCTTTCTAACCAACTGAAATGCAAGATCCAGCAGTTCTCCGCCTGGGTGTCGGCTTCCAGCGCTGGGCTTCAGCAGGGCTCTTCAAACAGCTTCTTCTGCTCCTTTTTGCTCCTTCCAACTTCAACACACCACCAGGAACTGCACAACACTCATCCACCACTACTCACACCACCACATTATATATCATGAGAGCAGGCAGCTGCGTGAGCAGCAGATCGTGCACTTGAATGATTACAGCTGTGCTTCTTTTTTGCAGTGTCATTCTGTTGGCCAGCAGCCAACTCACAGGCTAGCAATTAAAGCAACATCGTGCCTTGCTACTGCAGAGCAAGATCATACAGAGCATCGAGGCAGCACTGCCGTGCAACACACCACACTCCTCGCCATCTTCCGTGACTCCCATTACAGTCTTGTTTTGAGTTCCCCTCTTGGCCAGAGACACACTATTGCCAATGTCAAGAAGATCCCTTTAATGGACCTCTGTCTTTTAGAATGTGTGCAAATTTGTACACTTATCCAGAAAGACCAGATTAGGTAACGCTACCGGAAGACCTCTCGAAGCTATCAATGGCTACTAGTGAAGATGGCTGGCAATTACCTCCAGGGTGTGAGGATGCAAACTGTGCTGACTGCACCTTTGGACCAGGGGACCAAGGCTGGGTCACCTCTGTATGACATCCCTGTCAGGTAGGGCCCGCCCTCTGCGGGTGCACCCTGTCCTGCTGCTTGCTTTGCTTGGCGGCGGGCGACAATGCCCATTTTAGCTGCCTGATACATCAAGTCATTGCTTATGATGCTCCCCCAGTTTTTGGTCATGCACCAGCAGGTCTATCTCTCCTTCCCATCCCTGGTATTTTACCCAGACTCGAGCAAGAGGCAAGTCTGTATCTGGGGAGTTGTAGGGCATGACAGTACAAGTCTCTCCCTTGCAGAGCTGTCACTTCCACCCCCGTATCCCAATACCCCATGTGAGACATTGTTAATCCAGATGGACTCACAGAATTTGCGCTGGCTCCAATGAATCTGCTCCTTGGGCACGATCCTCAAGAGGGATGCTTGCGTTGCAGCTCTGGTGTCGTGAGCCCCGTCCGCGGGCTCCCCGGCATGCGAGTTGGTCCTGGTCCGGTCTTCGGGCTTGTCCTCTTGTGAAGAGGCGGATTGCCCCTCTTGCCGCTTTCCTCTTGGGCATCTTGTGCGGAGGCTAAAACTCTGCCCACCTTGCTGGTCTACGACGGCCTCTGTTCCCGCTGCTTGTTCAGCAATTTGGGTCAGTCTCACTTGATGTGTCCCAGTTCCTTGCAGTAGAAGCTCCTGCTGGTTGTGCTAGTGGAGGTCACCTTGAACTTGGGGGGGGGGTGCTCCTCCTGGTGCCCCTTCTCCCTGCTTTTTGCTATCAGTTTCTCTCCGGTCCCCATAGCCCCCACCCCCAGTTGGGAAGGAAGGTGCAACTAGCCTTCTGCTGCCTGTACAGCCCCATCTGGTTGCCCAACCTGGCAGCCTCTAGACCTGTGGCCGGTTCTCAGTCGTGAACCGCCATCGCCAGGTCCTCGGGGATGGTGGCATGAAATTGCTCTTGGATCTGCAGCTCCTGCAGCTCGGCCAGGGTGCTTTTCCCATCGCTTTGAACCAGGCATCCCAAGCTTGCCCCAGCTGTGCCATCCAGGACCCCAAAGTCTCCCCAGGCAGCGGGCGCCCCTGCCTGAACTAGAGGCGGCAATGCTCTGCGGTGAGCACAAACCACTGCCTCACCGCCTCCTTAAATGACTGATACTCCAGAGTCTCTGTCTGGGTCAATATTCCCAGGAGGTCTGCCAACTCCCCACTAACTTGGGTGCACACGATGGACATCTTGTAGCCTTCGGGTACCATTTGCTCCCGGCAAGTGGCTTCAAATAGGGTGAAGAATGCCATCACATCTTGGCCTGGCTTTATAGGGGAAACAGCCGTCAGTTCCAAGTAGGTAGCCGTAGGGGCAGAAACGGGTTGCCCCTACACCTCCTGTCGGTCCCATCTTGGACATTTCAGTCTGCAATTTAAGCAGCCCTTTCTGGTGTTGCAGGAGTTCCTTCGCCTTCCTCTGCCAGTCGTCCCTGCCCGCTCCACCACCACCATCACAATCTCTGGCCACAGATGAAGCAACCGCACTAGCTGGCCGGGACTCCACAACTGGGAGCCACCTGCGACTTCTCCCCTGGAAACCCACTCATGCGTGGAAGTTGCTCACACTGCCATCGTTTGCAGGATCCGTGTGCCCCCTGATACTAAGGTTTCCACCACCATTCCGCGTCGTAGAGTCCTGCAAGTCGGGGCCAGAGAGTCTCTTGGAGATTCACAGGGAAAAGAGGTCAGGTGGAGGGCCTCTCTGTGCCCATGTCTCCATGATGGGGATGGAGGTGAAGCCCCCGGCCACCTGCAGATGGGAGGAGGCTCTCATCCTGTCCACATCCCAGCGATGGTACCCAAGATCTCTGGGATGGGGGTCAGACTAAAGGCTTCCCTGTGCCCCAGTGAGGGTTCAGCAGGATTGGGAGGGGAGATTCCGTGTGTGGCCCCTGGGCACCAACCCAGCACCGCATGTGGCCCTCGGAGGTCCTTCAAAGTTGCGCACCCCGGTTACGCATGCTTACCTGAGAGCAAGCCCACTGAACCTCTACAGCGGCCTTCCCACACAGCACTAACTTAAGCTGTGGAATCCACCTCCAAAAGATTTAGTGATGGGCACCAATTGGGAGGGCTTTAAAAGGGGATGGGACAGACTAATAGAGGAGAAGGCTATCCATGGCTACTAGTCCTCATGGCTCTATGCTATATAGATCAGAGGAAGTATGCCTAGGTATGCCAGTGGCTGGGGAACATGGGTGGGAGGGTGATGTTGCACTAATGTCCTGCTTGTGGGTTTCCCGTGGGCAGCAGGTTGGCCACTGTGTGAACACAATGCTGGGCCAGATTTATTTATTTATTTACACTTATGTATCGCCCATCTGGCTGGCAAACTGGCCACCCTGGGCGATGTACACAGGATAAAATACATTTAAAACAGTTCAAATTTTAAAATCTTAGCCCACCCCATATTCCCGCCTGAAAAGCCATGTTTTTAATGCGCGGCAGAAGCTCAGCAGAGAGAGGGCATGGCGGAGCTCACCCGAGAGACCGCCCCGGCCGCCTCCTCCTCCTTCCGCCCAGCTGATCCCTTCCCCAAGTGGGCGCCCACCCGTGCACCCGCACGCACAGGCACGCGCACCCCTCGCCTCCACCTGCCAGCGTGGCAGCCTCTCTCTACTCTTAAAGGGGCCCTGGGCAAAAGTCAATTGCGGCGAAGCTGAAACTGGAAGCTGAGCTGCAACTGCGAGTGGCCCCTTTAAAAGCAGCTTGAAGTACCTGGGAGTTTCCCTGGCAATTGGGGACGGCTCTGCTCCTGCCTTTTCCTGCCCGGCGACTCTGCTCTTTCCCGCCGGCTGCCTCGGTGCCTCCCTCCCGCCCTCCCGCGATCCGGTGAGCCCCCCCCTTGTGAATTTGGGTAGGGGGCGGCCCTGGTCCGCAGTAGGGGAGGGGGGCATGGCGGGGGGGGGAAGGTGCAAGCTGGAACACCCCCCCTCCCCATTTCAACCCACAGGCTGATCCGTTTGGGGTTTCCCCCCAAGCTCGGGCGCTTCTTTCTCTCCTCCGTAAAGCCAGGAGAGTATTTTGGTTGGGGGGGAGATTAAAGGAGGTCTGCGAGGAATCCAGCAGGCTCCTGGACTCTGCACCTGGACATCGGGTAAAATCATTGCCCCCCACCCACCCCAAATCGGGCCCTGTGGCTCCGGGCTCCCCAACGCGGCTCCTCCGAGGGGTTTCTGCGCGTGGCCGAGATGCTCCCCTGGTTCTGGGCTGGCTTGGCTGGACCGTCCAAAGCAAACCCAGTTGGCCGAGGGGGACGGATGAGGTGCCCCCACCCCCGCCCAGGGCTGGCCCCCCATTGGGCAGAGGGAGGGGTCGCCTCCGGCAGCTGATTCCGGGTGCCCTGAAAGTCCAGCAACTGAGTATTTCCCTCCCTCTTCTCGCTCTTCTCCTGCCGGGGATGCTGGGAGACGCGCTTTGGCAGGGCGGGGGGCAAAGTGTCTTATGTCAGCCCTCATGCACGCCTGGCCACAGAGAGAGCTGTCTTTTCTAGATTATTATTAAGATTAATATTATTGCAAAAAGGGATTTTTTAAAAAGGATATTTGTTGTGGTTACATACAAAGCTGTTCCTGGCAACTGACAGGATTGCTCTGCATTTATGCAACAAAACAAAAACAGGAGACAGGCTTGAGTGCAGATGGAGAGGAACTCCTAGTAGTGGATGCAATGAATCCCTGGTATGTGCCTGCAGTCAGGTGTATTTAGGGGCAGTGAGGGAGGCAAAGAAACTACCTCTATTCAGTCTTGTATTTGTCGCCCAGCAGAGCTCTTTTGGGTTGTGCGGGGCCTATTTTATGCTGGCCCCAAGGACATCCTGGACCCCTCTAAGGCCCGCTGCAATACAGTACATTTGCTAGGCACTTCCAGGAAAAATCTCTTGCATCTGCCGGGACTTGCACTCCAATGTTATAGCAGTTGAATCAGGCGAGGTACCCAGAGCTCAGCCTGGTCAATTTTTCTTGCGTGAGTTTTAGTTGGTACAGCTCGAGGATGTTGACACGGTGCTTGGACAGGTTCGTGCAACTACAGCTGTACTGGATCCTTGCCCCTCTTGGCTCCTAAAAACCAGCCGGGAGGGAACAGCTGGCTGGGCCAGGGAGGCGATCAATGCCTCCTTGCGAGAGGGAGTGGTCCCATGGCACTTGAAAGAAGCGGTGGTGGGGCCACTCCTGAAGAAACCCTCCTTGGACCCGGATGATCTTAACAACTTCAGGCCAGTGGCAAATTTCCTTTCTTGGGCAAGGTCCTTGAGCGGGTGGTGGCCAACCACCTTCGGGTGCTCTTGGATGGGACTGATTATCTGGATCCATTTTAGTCGGGGTCATAGAATCATAAAAAAGTAGAGTTGGAAGGGGCCTACAAGGCCATCGAGTCCAACCCCATGCTCAATGCAGAAATCCAGGTCAAAGCATCCCTGACATATGGCCATCCAGCTGCACCTTGAATGCCTCCAGATTGGGAGAGCCCACCACCTCCCTAGGTAATTGATTCCATTGTCTTATTGCTCTGACAGTAGGGAAAATTTTTCCTGATGTTTAGGTGGAATCTGGATTCCTGTAACTTGAGCCCCTTATTCCGTGTCCTGCAAACTGGGATGATCGAGAAGAGAGGTTCAGGCCTGGTTTTGGCACGGTAAGTGCTTTGGCCGCCCTGTATGATGACCTGTGTTAGGAGAGAGACGGGGAGTCTGCCCTTGTTGATACTCCTGGATCTCTTGCCAGCTTTCTCTACCATCGCCCATGGTATCCTTCTGGGGTGGCTGTCTGAGATGCCAGTGGGGGGTACTGCATTGCAGTGGTTCTGCTCCTACTTGCATGGCCAGCTCCAGAAGGTGGTGCTTGGGGAATGCTGCTTGCCCCCCCTCCCGTGGACTCTCCAGTTGGGGGTCCCTCAGGGGTCGGTCTTATCCCTCATGCTATTTAACATCTACATGAAACCACTGAGTGGGGTCATCCGGAGTTTTGCAGTGCGTTGCCATCAATACGCCGATGACGCGCAGCCCTATCTCTCCTTTTCATCTTCAGCAGCTGAGGCTGTGGATGTGCTAAACCAGTGCCTGGCCACGACAATGGACTGGATGAGGGCTTACAAACTGAGGCTCAATCCGGACTAGACTGAGATGCTGTTTGTGGGTGGTTCCCCTGACCCCCACAACAGGAGGGTGTTCAACCTGTAATGGATGGGGTGGCACTCCCCTTGAAGGAGCAGGTCCGTAGCTTGGGGGTCCTCTTTGGGCCATCTTTGTAACTTGAGGCTCAAGTGGCCTCAGTGGCACAGAGTGCCTTCTACCAGCTCCGGCTGATATCCCAGCTATGACCCTATCTGGACAGGGATAGTCTGGTTTCAGTAATCTATGCTCTGGTAATCGCTAAATTAGACTACTGCAATGCACTCTACGTGGGGCTGCCCTTGAAGACTATTCAGAAGCTGCAGCTTGTCAGAAATGCAGCAGCCAGACTAATAGGCAGGACCAGTAGGTGAAAACACATAGCACCAGTTCTGGCCCATTTGCTTCCGTGCCTGATTCCAGTTGCTTGGTATAGCAATTCTTGATCAAACACCTCTCCCACCTGCAATCTCCCCTGACACTACGTTCAACATATGAGTCCTTCCCCCAACTGCCACCTCCGAGGGAGGCCTGGAGGGCGGTAACAAAGGGGGGGCTTTTCTGTGGAAGCCCCCAACTGTGCAACGAGCTCCACACTGAGGTGGCGCCAGCTCTACTATCCTTTAGGTGCCTTGTTATACCCTGTTAGTCATTTGAGTCATAGTTAAATTTGGTTTTTAAAACAATTTCCAGGGAGTTTTGCCTAAGAGAGGCTGAAGGAGAACAGAGCAGTAGCAGGATGCCTGATGGGGAGGGGAGTGGTGGGAGATTTGGAAGAAGAATGGGCAGGGGGCTCAACGGGAGGCTGAGAGTGGGAGCTGGTTTGGACGGGGAGGAACGTTGGGGTGCGCGGAGGATGCTGCGTCCTCTGACTTGCAAGCCCATGAAAGGAGTTTTGGTTCATGGCTCCCAGGCAAAGACACCTCCCGAACCCATGTCTACACTTTCTCTTTGAGTCTTGGCATGTGCCTGCCTTTCCTTTTGGAACGGGACCTGGTTGCTACCTGGAGTCCGCACTGTTCCTTCTTGCCCTGACAGGGTAATAATTCTTTTACAGGTCGTGGCTTTGCAGAGCTTCATTAGCACCGCTCTTTGCTGCATGGATCAAAGATGGACGAGCAGGACTCGGCTACCGCTGAAGCAGGAAGAGGCCGCGATGCCATCAGGACTGGGAGTGCCAGGGAAACCTGGGAAAGTATGGGACAGAAGATGCTGGGCCAGGAAAGGGTCAGCTCAGATGTGCGGCGCCAGCGTTTCAGGCAGCTCCCCAACGGGGCGGCTCAGGGCCCCCGAGAGGTCTGCACCCAGCTCCACCATCTCTCCCGTCAGTGGCTGAAGCCAGAGCGACACACCAAAACTCAGATCGTGGACCTGGTCGTCCTGGAGCAGTTCCTGAGCCTCCTGCCCCTGGAGGTGTCGAGCTGGGTGACGGAATGTGAGGCGGAGACCAGTTCCCAGGCGGTGGCCCTGGCAGAAGGCTTCCTCCTGAGCTGGGAGGAGGAGAAGAAGCAGGAGGAGCAGCGGGTGAGAGCATTGCATCCTGGGAGCTCCAAGGGGTCCACCCTGTGAGCGGGGACATCCCAAAACTCTCTCTGCAAATTACCCGACTTTTTACTGAAATTCTCTGAGGAGGGATCTCCCCTGCCCCCTGCCCCAAGAGTGTATCATTTCTGTATTCTCTTCTCATGGCATGTCTTGGATCCACATTACGTTTCAGGTCGAGAATCTGTGTGCCAAAGTGGGGCCTGATTTCCCTGCCCCCTGCAGAGTCCCCTGCGAACGGGCATTGAGCAGGAGAGTGATGGAGGTGCCGCCTCACAGGGTAACGATTAGCTGCGGGGTTGGGGAGCGTGCAAGAAATCCTTGGGCTGCTTTTATTCTCCCCCCCACTCAGGTATTTGGGGTGGGTGGGGGGAAGAAACCTGTCTGCACCCATTTTCTCAGTTTAAAAAAATCATATTCAATAACTGAAGACGTTAAAGATGGAAATCTGCACTTTGAATTGTGGCCAAGATCCCCACTGGGGAGAGATGCATTTTCACCCAATCATATTAAAGCATCCAGACTGCAAATAAAGGATAAGACACATCCGGACAGGCCTGTGTTCTTGCACTTGCATCACTTAAGCTGCGGTCCTGTGTCTTTTCCTGAGAAGGAAGTCCTATTGTGTTCAAAGGGGCTTACTAGCTAGTAAGTGTGTTAAATATATCCAGGGGCCGGGGGGCTCGTGGTAGTGGGAAATGTAATCCTTGGACACATAGACAGCTGTGTTTGTGATGGGCATACATAGCTATACACGATCTCCAGAATCAGAGGAAAGTATGCCTATGTGCACCAATTGCTGGGGAACATGGGCGGGAGGGTGTTGTTGCACTCATGTCCTGCTTGTGAGTTTCCGTGGGCAGTTGGTTGACCAGTGTGTAAACAGAAGTGTGGACTAGGTGACATTTGGATTTTGTTACTCGATGATCTTTCCGTTAGGTTTGAGGAGGAAGTGTTGATGTTTCTTCTGTCCAGGTTGTGGTTCCCTTTGAGGAGATCGCTGTGTCCTTCAGCAAGGAGGAGTGGGCACTGCTGGATCCTGACCAGAGAGCCCTGCACAGGCAGATCATGGAGGAGAATCGTGGGATCGTGGCCTCTCTCGGTAAGGCTCCCTCTTTCCCTGGCTGGTTATAATATCTCTTTACAAATGCAATGATGGTAGTAGTAGTAGTAGTGGGAATGCTAGTAATTTTTTCCCCATTCTCTATGTTCATTGAAGCATTTTTAGGCTACCTTTTGGTCATGCCCCTCAAAAGTGGCCTACGCAGGCAAAGGAGGAATGCATTAAGATAATCCAGTCGTTATACACTGTTACAACAGAAGCCTCAGGACACCGGGCACAGCCATACCAGAAACATTTCCAGGAGACACATTCAGACAGCTCGGGAGTCTCAAAAACCAGCAGCACAACCACCGTGATTAGGGACAGGCAGCCGAGGACAGGCAAGCTTTTAAGCAACACTGGAAGGCCTGCGGTGGAGGGGCCCGTGTGCAATTCGATGATGTATCCCAGCCTCTCGGGATCCCTCCTTTTCGGTCTAGCAGGATTTGTCCACTCAGGAGGAGGGAGGCTCGTGTCACAGGAACATCGGAAGCGGCCTTCTACTGAGTCAGACCCTTGGTCCCTGTAGCCCAGTATTGTCGGCCCTAACTGGCAGCAGCCGCTCTCCGGGGTTTCAGGCAGGATTCTTTCCTAGCCCTACCTGGAGGCCGGGGTTCGAACCTGGGGCCTTCCACGTGCAAAGCCTGTGCTCTCTCCCACTGAGCTGTGGCCCCTCTCTACAGCCCCTGGTCTTCTCAGGCAGTCACCCACCCAAGCACTGACTAGGCCCAACCCTGCTTAGCTTTCGAGATCAGACGAGATCGGGCTCTTCGGGGCTGTTCAGATGTCCGCTACTCAGAAGGTCCCGTGCCACACATCACAAACAGACAGAGTGAGAAAGCAGAGCCGGGCAGCAAAGCAAGATTGTTCACACGTTGAGAGGCTCACCTGGGACTGGCCCTTCCTGTATCAGGAATGCTGATCCTTTAGGGCCAGGGATGAGGGAACCCTTTCCCGTGAATGTCCGTTGACCCACGGGGGAAGTCGATTGGGGGCAGCTGCTGATGGTGGGTGGAGCAGGAGCAAGACGCTGTCATTAGTGTCAGAACAAAGTTGGAATGGATTCAATTGACTTCATCAATAAAGAGTGAGGAACTTTTTTAAAATTATTTTTTATTCTGAATTTCAAGAGAGCAAAACCATAAAAGGAAAAAAAAAGAAAGAAAAGGGGAAAAAATATAATGTATATATTCTCTCTTTGCCGCCAACACCACCATAGCTCAGGTGTTAAAAATGAGCATATTTAACTTATGTACATAATTTATGGGGCACCCAATAAGAAAAGGTTCTCTGCCACTCCTTGATGGCTCTTCTCCTTTCTCTTTTTATCTGGATTTGCATCCTAATGTCTCTCGAGACAGTTCATAACATCATGCCTCAGGTTGTCCACTTATCTGCACAACAACCCTGTGGGGTAGGCGAGGATGAGCGAGAGTAACCGGTCCCGCAGCATCCAGAAAAATTCATGTCTGAGCTGGGAGCAGAGCCCAGGACTCTGGTCCCAATCCGTTGCTCTTGACTGCACCAGCTCTAAGTGAATGCCAGTCAAAAGAGGCTGTTTGGCACATAGTAAGAACTGCCTCCAGTCTCGGTGTTGAGAGTGCTTCCTTTTCTCACAATAGTCAACCGAAGTCATTCAGTGATTTGAAGCTCTATTTCTAACTCAGGGTTTTACCGATTTTTTGTCTTGATTCTAGAAAGTGACTGGTGTGAAATGGAGAATGAGAGAGAACCATGTGGGATGCCACCGAAAACAAACAGATGTAAAAATAGGGAACCTCAGAGAAGGGAAAGTGAACTAAATCCGAAGAGGAGGAATAATTCCTTTGCTTCTCAGCGCAATGACTACAATAATATCTCAATGGAAGAAAAAATGGCTAAACAACAGGAAAACTGTGTGTGCTCTGTGTGTGGGAAAACCTTCAAGTCTCAATCAAGCCTCAGTGTTCATTGTAAAATCCACACAGGAGAGAAACCATATCAATGCTTAAAGTGTGGAAAGAGATTCACTTGGAAGACAAAGCTCACTTCTCATCAAAGAATTCACACAGGGGAGAAACCATATCAATGCTTGGAGTGTGGAAAGAGATTCACTTGGAAGACGCATCTCACTTCTCATGAAAGAATTCACACAGGTGAGAAACCACATGAATGCTTGGAGTGTGGAAAGAGCTTCATTCAAAAGATAAGTCTCACTTCTCATCAAAGAATTCACACAGGTGAGAAACCACATGAATGCTTGGAGTGTGGAAAGAGATTTAATCAAAAGACACATCTCACTTCTCATCAAAGAATTCACACAGGGGAGACACCATATGAATGCTTGGAGTGTGGAAAGAGCTTCAATCAAAAGATAAGTCTCACTTCTCATCAAAGAATTCACACAGGTGAGAAACCACATGAATGCTTGGAGTGTGGAAAGAGATTTAGTCAAAAGACACATCTCACTTGTCATCAAAGAATTCACACTGGGGAGAAACCATATCAGTGCTTGGAGTGTGGAAAGGGCTTCAATCGAAAGATAAGTCTGACTTCTCATCAAAGAATTCACACAGGGGAGAAACCACATGAATGCTTAGAGTGTGGAAAGAGATTCATTCGGAAGACACAGCTCACTTCTCATCAAATAATTCACACAGGTGAGAAACCACATGAATGCTTGGAGTGTGGAAAGAGATTTAGTCAAAAGACACATCTCACTTCTCATCAAAGAATTCACACAGGGGAGAAACCATATGAATGCTTGGAGTGTGGAAAGAGCTTCAATCACAAGAGAAGTCTCACTTCTCATCAAAGAATTCACACAGGGGAGAAATCACATGAATGCTTGGAGTGTGGAAAGAGCTTCAATCACAAGATAAGTCTCACTTCTCATCAAAGAATTCACACAGGGGAGAAACCATATGAATGCTTGGAGTGTGGAAAGAGATTCACTTGGAAGACACAGCTCACTTCTCATCAAAGTATTCACACAGGAGATAAACCACATGAATGCGTAGAGTGTGGAAAGAGATTCATTCGGAAGGCACAGCTCACTTCTCATCAAAGTATTCACACAGGTGAGAAACCATATGAATGCTTGGAGTGTGGAAAGAGCTTCAATCACAAGATAAGTCTCACTTCTCATCACAGAATTCACACAGGGGAGAAACCATATCAATGCTTGGAGTGTGGAAAGAGATTCACTTGCAAGACACAGCTCACTTCTCATCATAAAATTCACACAGGGGAGAAACCATATGAATGCTTGGAGTGTGGAAAGAGCTTCAGTCACAAGAGAAGTCTCACTTCTCATCAAAGTATTCACACAGGGGAGAAACCATATCAGTGCTTGGAGTGTGGAAAGAGATTTAGTCAAAAGGCACATCTCACTCGTCATGAAAGAATTCACACAGGTGAGAAACCATATGAATGCTTGGAGTGTGGAAAGAGCTTCAATCACAAGATAAGTCTCACTTCTCATCACAGAATTCACACAGGGGAGAAACCATATCAATGCTTGGAGTGTGGAAAGAGATTCACTTGCAAGACACAGCTCACTTCTCATCATAAAATTCACACAGGGGAGAAACCATATGAATGCTTGGAGTGTGGAAAGAGCTTCAGTCACAAGAGAAGTCTCACTTCTCATCAAAGTATTCACACAGGGGAGAAACCATATCAGTGCTTGGAGTGTGGAAAGAGATTTAGTCAAAAGGCACATCTCACTCGTCATGAAAGAATTCACACAGGGGAGAAACCATATCAATGCTTGGAGTGTGGAAAGGGCTTCAATCAAAAGATAAATCTGACTTCTCATCAAAGAATTCACACAGGGGAGAAACCATATCAGTGCTTGGAGTGTGGAAAGGGCTTCAATCAAAAGATAAATCTGACTTCTCATCAAAGAATTCACACAGGTGAGAAACCATATCAATGCTTGGATCATGAAAAGAACTTTGATTTGAGGAAAAGCTACACGTAACATCAAAGAACTCACACAGCGGAGCTTTTAGCCAGTCACTGACTCTCAGCCTAACCTACCTCACAGGGTTGTTGTGAGGATAAAATGGAGAGGAGGAAGAGGAGGAGAAGGATTATGTAAGCCGCCTTGTATTCCTTGCTGGAAAAAAGGCGGGGTATAAATAAAATAAATAAATAAATAAAAAATAAATAAATAAAGGAATGCGGGCATGGAGCCATATTTATGTGCTGAAGCTAAAGCAACAAAAGAAATATTAATGTAGTTCACCTTTGTTTCTCGTAAATTAATGCATAGTGAGATATATTGAACTAGACAGTATCTTCCTATATCACATGGCTGGTTTGATTTTCTCACTTAAGTGTTCCTGAGTTGCAAATCTCTCTATGTATTTATTTTATTTATTACATTTATACCCTTCCTTTTTTCCTGCAAGGAACCCAAGGCGGCTTACAGAATCCTCCTCCTCCTCCTCTCCATTTTATCCTCACAACAACCCTGTGAGGTTGGTTAGGCAGAGAGTCAGTGATTGGCGCAAAGTCACCCAGTGAGTTTCGTGGCCGAGTGGGGACTAGAACCCGAATCTCCCGAGTCCCAGAGCAACACTCTATTGAACACATATTTCCAGTTAGCAAAACCAAGACAATCATTCATACACATAGAGACAGAAAGACAGACAGACACGCGAGGGATAGAGAAACAAAGAGAGAGTTCCCATAATTCACAGTGTAATGGGTTTTTTTCTTTTTCTTCTTCATAAGAACATCAGAAGAGCCATGCTGGATCAGACCAAGGGTCCTACTAGTCCAGCACTCTGTTCACACAGTGACCTACCAGCTGCCGACGGGATCCCACTAGCAGGGCATGAGTGCAGCGGCACCCTCCTGCCCATGTTCCCCAGCCACTGGTGTACTTGAGCATACTGCCTCTGATACTGGAGGAGCTCATAGCCTGTCAGGACTAGTAGCCACCAGTGGCCTTCTCCTCCATGAATTTGTCCAATCCCCGTTTGAAGCCCTCCAAATTGGTGGCCATCACTGCATCTTGTGAAAGTGAATCCCGTAGTTTAACTACGCGCTGTGTGAAGATGTCCTTCCTTTTATCTGTCCTGTATCTCCCACTAAACAGCTTCATGGCATGACCCGTTTGGGTTCTAGTATTATGAGAGAGGGAGAAAAATGTCTCCCTGTGCACTTTCCCCACACCATGCATAAATTTATACACTTCTGTCATGTCTCCCCTTACTCGCTTTTTTGCTCTGCTAAACCATCGCAGCTGCTGTCACCTTTCCTCCTAGGGGAGTTGCTCCAGCCCCTGGATCATTTTAGCTGCCCTTTTCTGTTGGAGGATATGAAAAGGAGTCGGTCCTATGCTGGTTAGGATGAAGCCAATTTCCACCCCTTCTGCACAGCCTTGTTACTGAAACTGGTTATCACCACGTGGGTTGCTAAACCCTGCTGAAAGGCTCGTAAAAGGAACAGATTGTCCATACAAGGTTTAAAACTAATAAGGACATTTATTAGTTTCACTTACAGTCCGTTTATTCATATATGCAGGATGCATCTAGGCCGACTAGAGTCTTTGGTGTTAAAGGTCCGCTTCGTTGGAGATCACTGGCTAGAAGGCAGCTCAGACCGTGCAACTGGATTCCTTCACTGAGCCGGGCCTCAACGGCCTAAATTGACCCCGTCCAACTTCGTGATTCAATGAGTCCATCTTCCCCACCTCTTGCTCTCCCTCTGGGCCCAATCCGCACCCCTGCCCAGAGAGAAAAGGCAGCTGAGTAAGCAGGGCAGGGAGGCAACTGCTGCTCCTCTGCTCACTCCCTGGGCTGGCTGGCGCTCTCCCTCCGGGCCGGCCCGGTAAGGAACATGAGGAAGAGCTGCAACAGCCGGTGTCCAGGAGCCCCACACACACACACCTGCCCTGGAAAGGGGAAAGCCCCCTGCACGTGGTTAATGCGTGTTTTGCTCTGCCACAATCGTAGGAGTCGTCTAGAATTCCGTAGAGATGGGGCCCAGCGAGCGGCCCTGAGGAGGGGGTTCCAGAGGACCCTCTCTCCAAACTCCTGGTCCCGGACAGGGTCACCCAGAGCAGAGCCCTCAGCCATTTCACTCTAATTGCTCTGCCGCCATCAGAGTGCACGGGGCACACAGAAGATAGAAAGACAGGCCCCTGCCCCACGGGGCTTACAATCCAAACTACTCTCAGAGATCCAGCGGGATCATGTTGGAGCAAGCAGTCCTTCAGATACCCGGTTCCGGCTTTACATGTTCGAAGAAGCGCTTGGAGTAGTGCCCAACATTGCTCAGGAAGCCAGCAAAGCGGTTTTAGAGCTGGCGAGGCGTTTCCCAATGGGGCTGTTCTCGTCAGGGTTCTGGCTGCCATGTTTTCCACTAATTGAAGTCTCTGAGAAGTCCTCAAAGGCAGGCCACGGATGACGCATCGCTCCATTGATACAGTGCCACGTGGAACCACCGTGTAATTTCCATTTCTCACTGACTGGGAAAAAGTTACACCCAAGAAGCTGTAAAGACAATTTCGTTTCAGTTCATTGATTTATATTGATTTGCCAACCCCCTTCAAAGTTCTTCATATTCGCGATGGAAAGTACTAGAGATTTTGGCCATTGAAATGTGGGAGAAAGAGAAGTTGATGAATTCCTCCATCTCCCCACCTGTTCCAAAGGACCCTCGTGTGCGATCAATCTCAGTCTCAAAGCAGACAGCATCTTCCCATGCGCTTCTCTCACACTGTCTTCTTGCAAAAACGTCATTGGGAGGGAAATCTCTAAACGCCAAGACTATAATTCCAAGCAGATTTAGGCAGGAATAAACCTGCTGGCACAATTGGGCTTCAGTGTTGGGGTGCGTGAGGAATTCCTTTCCATTCGTCTTTGAGCAGGCTTTTCTAAGTTGCAACACCCGGAACTGTACATGGATCCAAACGGAATCGGCGGTTGAAGTCAATACATTTCTGCGCTTGTGATGAACAAAGACGATGTCAGGGAAATGCGCACATGTGAAAAATGCGCACGAGAAGATGCGTACATTCAAAAATGCACACAAACAAGCTTTCAGCAGTGGGAGCAAAGTGTGCACATTCCAAAAACGCCCAAGAAAACATGCACTATTATTTCTGCCACAGATAAAAAACAAAGCTCACGGTTTGATACAGACAGAAGTTGGAGGGGACAACTGGAGAACCTCGGTGCGCTCAAATTCTGCTGAATTGCACATCCCTACGTTAAGTGCGGCTGTGCTCTGTGTGGGATTGTGGCTACAGAGCGATTCATGGGCAAACCCTGAAGAGTGAAAGAGTGAACCCTGAAGAGTGAAAGTGCAAAATGGAGCACTTGATGGTGAACCCGGGGGTGGGTGGGTGGGTGGGTGGGAAGCCCCCAGGGATCTGGTTATAATGTGGGGGGCGAAGGAACCGGCCCCAGACATTTCCTCTCCTGCTGCATGAGGCACTGATCTTGGGTGCCAAGGGAAGGTTTCCCACCTGGGTTAACAGAAGCTTCTGGGGGGGGGGTTTAATATTCACCAGGAGTGCAGTGGAGGAGGAAAGGGTTAAAAGCCCTGCGGTCCTGATCAATACGCCACCCCTGCGGTGTTCTTTCAGCATTAAACATGAGCAAAAACAGCAACTGAAATTGAAGTGATACATTTCGCATCTCCTCTAGAATTATTCTCATGTATACAGTAACAATTTGATTAATTTTAGAATATCCTCATGAGTGGCCTCACCCTTGGCAGCAAACCTGCCCAGATGGACATCTTAAGTTAATCCAGATTTCATAATACCGGCAATGGAGAGGTTTGCAAGTGAGCCGATGGCCGCCACAAATCCCTTGGGCTTGGCTGAAATCTAGAAGAAAGAGAAGGCACAACTCAAGAGACAGAAAACACTTGAGAGCCACAAGCCTTTCCCAGAGAGAGATGCTCCCTCGCAAGCACCGTGCTACCCTTTGAGGCCATAGGAGACCTCAGAGAGAGAAGGGCCCTTGTCCGGGAAACTGGCCCTGACCCACCGTCTTCCCCACGCAAAGCAGAGAGAGCTGCATAGCTCAGAGAAGAGGAGCCGGGAGGATCTCACCTGGTGCCACCAGCAGCAGCAGCAGGAGGAAAACAGAAGAGAGAAGGCAGAAGATCTTCATGGCTGGAGGAGGCTGCCAAGAATCTTGGAGACACTGGAAGAGAAGTCAAAGAGGCAATGGATTGGAAAGGGAGAGATCCCATATTTATTGTGCCTTGAGAGCTGTTGAAATCTTGTGGGATGCCCCGTGTCGTTGGGAGGAGGTGTGTTGCAAGCTCTGAAGGGTACGGGCTGTTACCGAACAACTGCCAGGAGTGTCCCAAGGTAATGTGTCCCTCGCTTGTTTCATCCTTTTCCTGTCCCTTGCTCACACCTGCATCCCACCCGTACTCCCAAAGAGGTCCAGGGAGGCCGTGAACATGGGGTTGACCCCATTTATCCACCCAACCATCTTGTTGATGCAGACTGGGAGCACAGTGGGGGGCAAAGGGTTAAAGTCCCCCTACCCCAACCCACGCTAGGGTCCCAATCCCTGATTGCTCCCGCTCCTCCTGTGTAGAGCTTACGTGTGGGAATGACTGGATAGGGCTAGCCGCTCTCACAACCGTCTTAGTGAGAGTATCTCATTGCGGACACATGTTCAGTGTGATGTGTGCATACTCCTGGCGTGGAACACGCACATCCTTCTCCCACCACACAGGAAGCAACAGCAGTGTTATGAATGGTATACGTATTAAAAATAGACAGGCTTGTGGCTTACGCTGGCTCAGCTTGTCTGAGTGTGGAAAGCTAAGCAGGGTCAGGCCTGGTTATTACTTGGATGGCAGACCCCTCCTCTAGTTTCCTGTAGTGAGCAGGGGGTTGGACTCGATGGCCTTGTAGGCCCCTTCCAACTCTATCAGATCTATGAAATCTATCATTTATATAGGCCCAGAGCGTTGACTTATGGGACATTGGGGTCAAGTATGAACTGGAGTAACCTCTGGACTGAGAGTGTGAGAATACATGAGAGAGAGATTGAGAAAGGAGGAATGTCTGAATTGAAATGGAGATAACATGCAGATGGCAATCCAAACTGGAGATATTAGCCTAAAGGGGTTTAAACACATGCCCAGCAGGGAATCAGACTGCAGGCTAAATCAATACTCAGTGTGATGATGAGTTTATGGATTAAGGAAAGGCAGGAGGTAGACACAGGAGAAAATATTGCACAGAATATGGTTATTTTTAGTCAGGAAGAAATGTCTAACTAAAGGGAAACACAATACAACAACAGGGGGATTAATTTAGGACATGACACATCAAGAGTGACTTGCTCACTAGAGGGACCCTTCCCCTCTCCATAGGACAAACCAGGAGGAAAGAGTATAAGAATTGTGGGGTTTTGGAATGGAGATTAGCTCATAGCTCACCTTTACCTGCCTGAGAGTTGCTGTCGACTCCGCAGGACAAGGACAGGAACAGCTGTATGCCTTTGGGGTCTCTGAATTCTCTCCCTTTCTTTGTAGCATGGAGCTCAAGTCTCCAATCTTATTGCTATCCAGCTATTAGGTTAAGATCTTCTCTCTCTTAGAGTTATAGCGTAGGAGTATGAATGGTTAATTGCTGCCTTGCCATTAATGCTTGTATTTCAAAAGTTAAGAGACTATATCAAGGAATCTGTGTCTGTTCTATCCTTCATGTAATAAAAGTATCCTTGTATTTTCTGAGTGTGTCTGTTTTATTATAGAGATAAGTAGGGAGCCCACTCTCACAAGCAACGCACGTTGGACTCCAGCAAAAGATCCTAGCACCTCTCGGTGTATTGTGGGTTTGGTGCAACTGGTAATTAGGGGTACGAACTCCAACTCTATCCAATTGTGACAGCAGGGATTGGGGCCCTCAGCACATGGGCCCCAGCCCGCATGTGGAAAGGAAGATCAGGGATTGGGGCCCTTGTGCTACATTTCTGCTTTAGAAAGGGGGTGTAAGACCCCGGTCCTTCTGCCTCCCCTTCCGCCTGTGCGTTCCACCCCTCCAAAACCCCCGTGGATCTAACCACGTGCTACTTTAAAGATGTAGCGAGGTGTCTCTGGTTTGGGGGGCTTACTCAAAAGTAAGCTCATTGGACCTCATACGGATCAGGACCCTAACGTGGGGCGTAGGGGGCTTTAACCTTTTGCCCTATGCCTGCACTTTACCTTACAAATGGATGCCTTTTTGGCAATGTAAATTGGAAGCATGGGGGGTGGGCTGATCAAGATTGTGACCACAGCACACACCCCGGGGGTGCAAAGGATTAAAGTCTCCCTACCCACCCACCCCATGCCAGGGTCCATGTGGTAATGTGCAATCTCACATCCCATTAATGGAATCGGCTTTGCACACAGGTGCCCTCTGTGTTGGAATTCTGAAGCACTGGCAGCATTCCAGCTTCAGAGTAAAACTGAGCATGCCCGGCATAACTTTGCCAGCAGTTGTTGCCACAGGCTTTCATGGGGCAGAAAAAAAGCTTAACAACTTTTTAAGCACTGCTCAGAATTTCACCAAACCAATGAAAGGCACGCCTCCCCAACAAGCCAGAGTAACCGGCCAGATGGGCGAGTAACAAATATAACAATAAATAAACATAAAGTGGCTTTTCACCTGCCACTTTCCCGAGGCTTCTGCTTCTGGATTCTTTGCTTGATTAAGATCGGCTCCTTTACACGTGTGTGTCCCCCCCCCCCGGGATTTTTCTTTCTCGGGCTTTCCGTATGTTCCATTATGCAACCACAAGGTGGCGCTGCGGTATAGCGGAATTGCGCAACAAACACACGAGCTTCTCTTAGGGCAGGGGTCTGCAACCTTTAAGACAAAAAGAGCCACTTGGACCCGTTTCCGAAGAAAAAAAAAAAACTGGGAGCCGCAAAACCATTGTGACATTTAAAACAAATATAACACTGCATCCACCAGAAACACCCTCCATGTGGTAATAGCACCCCTCATCATCCATCAGCAGGATTTGCTGGTGGATGATGGGTGTGCTACTGCTGGGGGGGAGGGTGTTGCTGGTGGATGATGGGATGCCACCAGCAACACCCCCCCCAGCAGTAGCATCCCATCATCAGCACCATCCAGCAGTAGCACCCTCATCATCCACCAGAAACACCCTCCATGTGGTAATAGCACCCCTCATCATCCATCAGCAGGATTTGCTGGTGGATGATGGGTGTGCTACTGCTGGGGGGGAGGGTGTTGCTGGTGGATGATGGGATGCCACCAGCAACACACACCCCCAGCAGTAGCATCCCATCATCAGCACCATCCAGCATTAGCACCCTCATCATCCACCAGAAACACCCTCCATGTGGTAATAGCACCCCTCATCATCCATCAGCAGGATTTGCTGGTGGATGATGGGTGTGCTACTGCTGGGGGGGAGGGTGTTGCTGGTGGATGATGGGATGCCACCAGCAACACCCCCCCCAGCAGTAGCATCCCATCATCAGCACCATCCAGCAGTAGCACCCTCATCATCCACCAGAAACACCCTCCATGTGGTAATAGCACCCCTCATCATCCATCAGCAGGATTTGCTGGTGGATGATGGGTGTGCTACTGCTGGGGGGGAGGGTGTTGCTGGTGGATGATGGGATGCCACCAGCAACATCCCCCCCCCAAGCAGTAGCATCCCATCATCAGCACCATCCAGCAGTAGCACCCTCATCATCCACCAGAAACACCCTCTTTATATACAGGCCTGTGGCTTATGCTGGCTCAGCTTGTCTGAGTGTGGAAAGCTAAGCAGGGTCAAGCCTGGTTGTTACTTGGATGGGAGACCCCTCCTCTAGTTTCCTGCATTGAGCAGGGGGTTGGACTCGATGGCCTTGTAGGCTCCTTCCAACTCGATGATCTATGAAATCTATGAAATCCCCCCTTTTTTTCTAATCATTACTGCTTTCACGCAGGCCTACCTGCCTCCTCGCCTGCTTGTGCTCTCCGCAGCGAGCCGGCCACGCTGGTCCCTCGACACGCTGGACCCCGCGCTATGTTGTGGGCGGGGGGGAGGGGACTTTGGCGCGTGCAGGAGCCCTCCTCTCTTCTGCCGCTCACCGTCCCTGCTGCCCGGGGGGGGGGTGCTGCTGCTGCCGCGCCAAAGTTCACCCGCCCCGCCAAAGTCCCGGGGGGTGTGTGCTGCTGCCGCGCCAAAGTTCACCCGCCCCGCCAAAGTTTCGGGGGGGGGGTGCTGCTGCCGCGCCAAAGTTCACCCGCCCGCCAAAGTCCCGGGGGGGGGGGGTGCTGCTGCCGCGCCAAAGTTCACCCGCCCCGCCAAAGTCCCGGGGGGGGGGTGCTGCTGCCGCGCCAAAGTTCACCCCGCCAAAGTTCCCCCGCCAAAATCGGGGATGTGACGTAGCGGCGGCGGCGGACGTGACGCGGCGGCGGCGGCGGACGTGACGCGGCGGCTTCAGCAGCTCCGGGAATGACTGTGGCGGCGGCGGCGGCAGCTAGAGCGGCGCGGAGGCGCGGAGAGCGCTCCGCGCCGCTCAGAAGAGCAAAATCGGGCTGCCCCCCCGAGGCGGCGGCGGCGGAGCAGGGCAGCCTTGTCCGGAGCCGCGGCAAAGGCTTGAAAGAGCCGCATGCGGCTCCGGAGCCGCGGGTTGCCGACCCCTGTGACTTAGGGTGATTTCCAGATAATACCGGGCATCCCTCGAACTAAAAGAAGCCAGGGAAATGGTTGCAAAGCCCTGGAGGAGAAGGATGTCGTGTAAAGCACCCACAGACTGCTGTGAGTGAGGAATCACGAGCACACAATAAATGCCTCTTGCAGAGAAGCCGTTCAACTGCTAGTTTGGTTGCCTTCCGTATATGGAATGGGTGGGTGGGGGCAATCTAGTCCTTTGCCTCAGGCAGCAAAACACCATGGGCCGGCCCTGCATGGAGCAAATCCATGCGGTGCTGGGAGTGGAGTTATGCCGGCCAGCCACACCCAATCCTTGTGTGTCGGTCGGGGCACGCGTGCATTGAAGCCCCCGTCTCATCGATGTCTCGAATCGATGCAATGAGGCCAGCTGATGCAGCCCTGCTCCGATTCCACGTGTCCGCTTTATGCGTGGAGCGAAAGCAAGTAGCACCTTCCAGTGGTCTGCCGAAGGTCGCAGGCAGGCCAAGCCGAGGATGGGCGAGAGTGGCGTGCGCGACTGCAGTGCTGTGCATTTGGGGAGGATCTGAGAGTCAACGAGATTTCGCTTGCAGCCCTGTGCACGCTTACCTGGGAGTGAAGCCCATTGAACTCAGCGGGACTTACTTCTGAGTACACGTGTATAGGATTGTGCTGTCCGCCTCTTCGCCATTACAGCTGTCTTATCACGATTACTTTTTATGAGCTTTCCCCAACCTTCAGATGTGTTGGATTCCCATTCTTATCGTCTCCAGAAAGCATGGCCAGCAGCTGGAGAAGAACTGCTTTTTTTTTGGCTGCATTTCTTGTGAAAACGTGTCAGATATGGCTGTCCTAGAGCATGTGCAGAGATGACAAGGAGACTCAGATGTTCTTCAGCAAAGTCCTTTACTGAGGCTTTTAAGCATATCAGAAATATTTACGGAGCAGTTGCAGAGAGCCCCATGCAACAGGCACAGTCTTCCATAAAGTAATACATACAGAGAGCGGAGAGCTGAAACACTGGCTGCCGACCAGTGACCCACAGAGGCAACAGAAGAATAACGCAGCTCACAGATAAGCGGCTCCCTGCCTAGGAATTTGTCCTTGAGCTAATGAGCCTTGTACACTCACACAGGTGCACAGCGCCAGGCTAACTTCTCGACTCTTTCTGCCACAAGGACAACTTAACAATTTAAGTCCTTGACATGCCTGTCTGTCGGTCTCTCTGTGTATGAATGATTGTCTTGCTTTTGCTAACTGGAAATATGTAGGAGCCTGTCACATGGTTTATGCTTTCTGGTGACGTACTGACTTGTTTTTCTGTCTGGAACCATTTTAGAGAGAAGCAGAACTGTGCTCTCTCTTCACTCTTTTTTTCTGACTTTTGCTTGCTGGACTTATGCAACCATGTAACGTCTTTGCTGAGGTGGAGTAAAGCCAACCTTGCTCCACTGGAATAAATGCTTGCTATGCATTGTACTCTGCACATGGACTGTAACTAGGAATGTATACTCTGTAGAATATTATTTGCTAAAGTAAATAAACAGGTAGAATAGACCTGTGGAGTTACAGAGTTATTTCCTTACTACATGGAATCTACAAACTGGGGGAACTGGCAGCTGGAATCAGATTACAGGAGCTGGCTGGCTGTTTGCAACCGAAACGCTGCACGCTGCGCAGAGAGGGAGAGAAAGCTCTGAACTTCTGTGTGTGGATTTATGGGCGTCTACACACGGGAACAGGATTTTTTAATCTCCCATCTCGCACACACGGGGCTTTGCTGTCATTCCCGCCCCCAAAAAATATGGCTCCATGCCCACATTCATTTATGCAGTGCACCGCATACTTGAATTTTCCAACATGAAATATGAGTTAAATTGTAATTACGCACAGATATAAAAGCTCCGCTGTGTGAGTTCTTTGATGTTACGTTTAGCTTTTCCTCAAATCAAAGTTCTTTTCATGATCCAAGCATTGATATGGTTTCTCACCTGCGTGAATTCGTTGATCAGAAGTCAGATTTATCTTTTGATTGAAGCCCTTTCCACACTCCAAGCACTGATATGGTTTCGCCCGTGTGAATTCTTTGATGAGAAGTGAGACATATGTTGTGATTGAAGCTCTTTCCACACTCCAAGCATTCATATGGTTTCTCCCGTGTGAATTCTTTGATGAGAAGTGAGATGTGCCTTTTGACTAAATCTCTTTCCACATTCCAAGCATTCATATGGTTTCTCCCCTGTGTGAATCCTTTCATGACGAGTGAGATGTGTCTTCCGAATGAATCTCTTTCCACACTCCAAGCATTGATATGGTTTCTCCCCTGTGTGAAATCTTTGATGAGAAGTGAGCTGTGTCTTCCAAGTGAATCTGTTTCCACACTCCAAGCATTGATATGGTTTCTCCCCTGTGTGAATTCTTTGATGAGAAGTGAGAGTTATCTTCTTATTGAACCTCTTTCCACACTCCAAGCATTCATATGGTTTCTCCCCTGTGTGAATTCTTTGATGAGAAGTCAGATTTATCTTTTGATTGAAGCCCTTTCCACACTCCAAGCATTGATATGGTTTCTCCCCTGTGTGAATTCTTTGATGAGAAGTGAGCTGTATCTTCCGTATGAATCTCTTTCCACACTCTAGGCATTCATGTGGTTTATCTCCTGTGTGAATTCCTTGATGAGAAGTCAGATTTTTCTTAAAATTGAATCTCTTTCCACACTCCAAGCATTGATATGGTTTCTCCCCTGTGTGAATACTTTGATGAGAAGTGAGACTTATCTTGTGATTGAAGCTCTTTCCACACTCCAAGCATTCATATGGTTTCTCCCCTGTGTGAATTCTTTCATGACGAGTGAGATGTGCCTTTTGACTAAATCTCTTTCCACACTCTAAGCATTCATATGGTTTCTCCCCTGTGTGAATTCGTTGATGAGAAGTGAGCTGTGTCTTCCAAGTGAATCTCTTTCCACACTCCAAGCATTGATATGGTTTCTCCCCTGTGTGGATTCTTTGATGATAAGTGAGATAATTCTTCCAATTAAATCTCTTTCCACACTCCAAGCATTCATGTGGTTTCTCAACTGTGTGAATACTTTGATGAGAAGTGAGCTGTATCTTCTGTATGAATCTCTTTCCACACTCCAAGCATTGATATGGTTTCTCCCCTGTGTGAATACTTTGATGAGAAGTGAGACTTATCTTGTGATTGAAGCTCTTTCCACACTCCAAGCATTCATATGGTTTCTCCCCTGTGTGAATTCTTTCATGACGAGTGAGATGTGCCTTTTGACTAAATCTCTTTCCACACTCTAAGCATTCATATGGTTTCTCCCCTGTGTGAATTCTTTGATGAGAAGTGAGCTGTGTCTTCCAAGTGAATCTCTTTCCACACTCCAAGCATTGATATGGTTTCTCCCCTGTGTGGATTCTTTGATGATAAGTGAGATAATTCTTCCAATTAAATCTCTTTCCACACTCCAAGCATTCATGTGGTTTCTCAACTGTGTGAATACTTTGATGAGAAGTGAGCTGTATCTTCTGTATGAATCTCTTTCCACATTCCAAGCATTGATATGGTTTCTCCCCTGTGTGAATTCTTTGATGAGAAGTCAGATTTATCTTTTGATTGAAGCCCTTTCCACACTCCAAGCATTGATATGGTTTCTCCCCTGTGTGAATTCTTTGATGAGAAGTGAGCTGTATCTTCCGTATGAATCTCTTTCCACACTCTAGGCATTCATGTGGTTTATCTCCTGTGTGAATACTTTGATGAGAAGTGAGACTTATCTTGTGATTGAAGCTCTTTCCACACTCCAAGCATTGATATGGTTTCTCCCCTGTGTGAATTCTTTGATGAGAAGTGGGCTTTGTCTTCCAAGTGAATCTCTTTCCACACCCCAAGCATTGATATGGTTTCTCCCCTGTGTGGATTCTTTGATGAGAAGTGAGCTCTGACTTCCAACGGAATCTCCTTCCGCATTCCAAGCATTGATGTGGTTTCTCCCCTGTGTGGATTTTACAATAAACATTGAGGCTTGATTGAGACTTGAAGGTTTTCCCACACACAGAGCACACACAGTTTTCCTGTTGTTTAGCCATTTTTTCTTCCATTGAGATATTATTGTAGTCATTGCGCTGAGAAGCAACGCATTTATTCCTCCTCTTCGGATTTAGTTCACTTTCCCTTCTCTGAGGTTCCCTATTTTTACATCTGTTTGTTTTCGGTGGCATCCCACATGGTTCTCTCTCATTCTCCATTTCACACCAGTCACTTTCTAGAATCAAGACAAGAAATCGGTAAAAGCCTGAGTTAGAAATAGAGCTTCAAATCATGGAATGACTTTGGTTGACTATTGTGAGAAAAGGAAGCACTCTCAACACCGAGACTGGAGGCAGTTCTTACTAGGTGCCAAACAGCCTCTTTTGACTGGCATTCACTTAGAGCTGGTGCAGTCAAGAGCAATGGATAGGGACCAGAGTCCTGGACTCTGCTCCCAGCTCAGACATGAATTTTTCTGGATGCTGCGGGACCGGTTACTCTTGCTCATCCTCGCCTATACCACAGGATTGTTGTGCAGGTAAGTGGACAATCTGAGGCATGATGTTATGAACTGTCTCGTTCGACATTAGGATGCAAATCCAGATAAAAAGAGAAAGGAGAAGAGCCATCAAGGAGTGGCAGAGAACCTTTTCTTATTGGGTGCCCCATAAATAATGTACATAAGTTAAATATGCTCATTTTAAACATCTGAGCTATGGTGGTGTTGGCGGCAAAGAGAGCATATTTCTCTCCTACCGTTATGGGCTCAGCACCATCCAGAGGAGCCTGCGGTATCCAAACCCACCATGGGGCCTGAGGAATGAAGGTACCCTCCCTACCGGAGCCCACACCCCACTGAAATCAACGTGCTTAGCATTTTACGGATAAAGTTGCTCCCGTCCATTCTAACCTGGTTGCCACGTGAATCGCAAGTTGAGTCTGTGGCTCCCGGCCTTTCCTGACCCAACTCAAAGGGCTAATGTTCAACAGTCAATTCTGATGCTGCCCAGAGTTTCTTACTCATTTGGGAATGGATATTCCCAGAGACATATCTCACATGACAAAGTTAAAACTTGAATAAGCTGATCACTGAATCTCACGGGATGTAGGTTTTCGTGTCTATGCCAGAATCATCAATGGATTTATTGTAAGTGCTTTACTTAAATTTATATAAGAACATTATATTTTTCACCCCTTTTCTTTTTTTTTTTCCTTTTATGGTTTTGCTCTCTTGAAATTCAGAATAAAGAATAATTTAAAAAAAGTTCCTCACTCTTTATTGATCAAGTCAATTGAATCCATTCCAACTTTTTTCTGACACTAATGACAGCTTCTTGCTCCTGCTCCACCCACCACCAGCAGCTGCCCCCAATCGACTTCCCCCGTGGGTCAACGGACATTCACGGGAAAGGGTTCCCTCACCCCTGGCCCTAAAGGGTCAGCATTCCTGATACAGGAAGGACCAGTCCCAGGTGAGCCTCTCAACGTGTGAACGTCTTGCTTGGCTGCCGGGCTCTGCTTTCTCACTCTGTCTATGATGTGTGGCACGGGACATTCTGAGTAGCGGACATCTGAACAGCCCCGAAGAGCCCGATCTCGTCTGATCTCGAAAGCTAAGCAGGGTTGGGCCTAGTCAGTGCTTGGGTGGGTGACTGCCTGAGAAGACCAGGTGCTGTAGAGAGGGACCACAGCTCAGTGGGAGAGAGCACAGGCTTTGCACGTGGAAGGTCCCAGGTTCGAACCCCGGCCTCCAGGTAGGGCTAGGAAAGAATCCTGCCTGAAACCCCGGAGAGCGGCTGCAGCCAGTCAGGGTCGACAATACTGGGCTACAGGGACCAAGGGCCTGACTCAATAGAAGGCAGCTTCCGATGTTCCTGTGACACGAACCTCCCTCCTCCTGAGTGGACAAATCCTGCTAGACCGAAAGGGAGGGATCCCGAGAGGCTGGGATACACCATCGAATGGCACACGGGCCCCTCCACCGCAGGCCTTCCAGTGTTGCTTAAAAGCTTGCCTGTCCTCGGCTGCCTTTCCCTAATCACGGTGGTTGTGCTGCTGGTTTTTGAGACTCCTGAGCTGTCTGAATGTGTCTCCTGGAAATGTTTCAGGTATGGCTGAGCCCGGTGTCTTGAGGCTCCTGTTGTAACAGTGTATAACGACTAGATTATCTTAATGCATCCTCCTCTGCTTGCGTAGGCCGCTTTTGAGGGGCAAGACCAAAAGGTAGCCTAAAAATGCTTCAATGAACATAGAGAATGGGGAAAAAATTACTAGCATTCCCACTACTACTACCACCACTACAATCATTGTATTTGTAAAGAGATATAATCGTCAGCCAGGGAAAGAGGGAGCCTTACTGAGAGAGGCCACGATCCCACGATTCTCCTCCATGATCTGCCTGTGCAGGGCTCTCTGGTCAGGATCCAGCAGTGCCCACTCCTCCTTGCTGAAGGACACAGCGATCTCCTCAAAGGGAACCAGAACCTGGACAGAAAAAACATCAACACTTCCTCCTCACACCTAACGGAAGGGTCATCAAGTAACAAAATCCAAATGTCCACCTAGTCCACACTTCTGTTTACACACTGGCCAGCCAACTGCCCACGGAAACTCACAAGCAGGACATGAGTGCAACAAAACCCTCCTGCCCATGTTCCCCAGCAACTGGTGCACATAGGCAGACTGCCTCTGATTCTGGAGATCTTGCATAGCTATGTATGCCCGTCACAAACACAGCTGTCTATGTGTGTAACGATCACATTTCCCACTACGACGAACACCCCGGACCCTGGATATATTTAACAGACTTACGGTACTAGCTAGTGAGCCCCTTTAACACAACAGGACTTACTTCTCAGGAAAATACACAGGACCACAGCTTAAGTGATGCAAGTGCAAGAACACAGGCCTGTCCGGAGGTGTCTTATCCTTTATTTGCAGTCTGGATGTTTTAGTATGATTGGATGAAAATGCATCTCTCCCCAGTTGGGCTCTTGGCCACAATTCAAAGTGCAGATTTCCATGTTTAACGTCTTCAGTTATTGAATATGATTTTTTTAAACTGAGAAAATGGGTGCAGACAGGTTTCTTCCCCCCACCCACCCCAAATACCTATGGGGGGGGGAGAATAAAAGCAGCCCAAGGATTTCTTGCATGCTCCCCAACCCCGCAGCTAATCCTTACCCTGTGAGGTGGCAGCTCCATCACTCTCCTGCTCGATGCCCGTTCGCAGGGGACTCTGCAGGGGGCGGGGAAATCAGGCCCCACTTCGGCACACAGATTCTCGACCTGAAACGTAATGTGGATCCAAGACATGCCATTAGAATACAAAATTATACACTCTTGGGGCAGGGGGCATGGGAGATCCCTCCTCAGAGAATTTCAGTAAAAAGTCGGGTAATTTGCAGAGAGAGTTTTGGGATGTCCCCGCTCACAGGCTTGACCCCTTGGAGCTCCCAGGATGCAATGCTCTCACCCGCTGCTCCTCCTGCTTCTTCTCCTCCTCCCGGCTCAGGAGGAAGCCTTCTGCCAGGGCCACCGCCTGGGAACTGGTCTCCGCCCCACATTCCCTCACCCAGCTCGACACCTCCAGGGGCAGGATGCTCAGGAACTGCTCCAGAACGACCAGGTCCACGATCTGATTTTTGGTGTGTCGCTCTGGCTTCAGCCACTGACGGGAGAGATGGTGGAGCTGGGTGCAGACCTCTCGGGGGCCCTGAGCCGCCCCATTCGGGAGCTGCCTGAAACGCTGGCGCCGCACATCTGAGCTGACCATTTCCTGGCCCAGCATCTTCTGTCCTGTAGTTTCCCAGGTTTCCCTGGCACTCCCAGTCCTGATGGCATCGCGGCCTCTTCCTGCTTCAGGGGTAGCCGAGTCCTGCTCGTCCATCTTTGATCCGTGCAGCAGAGAGCGGTGCTAATGAAGCTCTGCAAAGCCAAGACCTGTAAAAGAATTATTACCCTGTCAGGGCAAGAAGGAACAGTGCGGACTCCAGGTAGCAACCAGGTCCCTTTCCAAAAGGAAAGGCAGGCACGTGCCAAGACTCAAAGGGAAAATGTAGACATGGGTTCGGGAGGTGTCTTTGCCTGGGAGCCATGAACCAAAACTCCTTTCATGGGCTTGCAAGTCAGAGGATGCAGCATCCTCCACGCACCCCAACCTTCCTCCCAGTCCAAACCAGCTCCCACTCTCAGCCTTCCGTTGAGCCCCCTGCCCATTCTTCTTCCAAAGCCCCCACCACACCCCTCTCCATCAGGCATCCTGCTACTGCTCTGTTCTCATTCAGCCGCTCTTAGGCAAAACTACCTAGAAATTGCTTTAAAAACCAAATTTAACTATGACTCAAATGACTAACAGGGTATAACAAGGCGCCTAAAGGATAGTAGAGCTGGCGCCACCTCAGTGTGGAGCTCGTTGCACAGTTTGGGGCTTCCACAGAAAAGCCCCCCCTTTGTTACCGCCCTCCAGGCCTCCCTCGGAGGTGGCAGTTGGGGGAAGGACTCAGATGTTCAACGTAGTGTCAGGGGAGATTGCAGCTGGGAGAGGTGCTTGGTCAAGAATTGCTATACCAAGCAACTGGAATCAGGAACGGAAGCAAATGGGCCAGAACTGGTGCTATGTGCTTTGACCTACTGGTCCTGCCTATTAGTCTGGCTGCTGCATTTCTGACAAGCTGCAGCTTCTGAATAGTCTTCAAGGGCAGCCCCACGTAGAGTGCATTGCAGTAGTCTAATTTAGAGATTACCAGAGCATAGATTACTGAAACCAGACTATCCCTGTCCAGATAGGGTCATAGCTGGGATATCAGCCGGAGCTGGTAGAAGGCACTCCGTGCCACTGAGGCCACTTGAGCCTCAAGTTACAAAGATGGCCCAAAGAGGACCCCCAAGCTACGGACCTGCTCCTTCAAGGGGAGTGCCACCCCATCCATTACAGGCTGAACACCCTCCATTCCGTTGGGTGAACCACCCACTAACAGCATCTCAGTCTAGTCCGGATTGAGCCTCAGTTTGTAAGCCCTCAGCCAGTCCATTGTCGTGGCCAGGCACCGGTTTAGCACATCCACAGCCTCAGCTGCTGAAGAGGAAAAGGAGAGATAGGGTTGCGCGTCATCAGCGTATTGATGGCAACGCACTGCAAAACTCCGGATGACCCCACTCAGTGGTTTCATGTAGATGTTCAATAGCATGGGGGATAAGACCGACCCCTGAGGGACCCCCTACTGGAGAGTCCACGGGGGGCCCAGCAGCATTCCCCAAGCACCACCTTCTGGAGCTGGCCATGCAAGTAGGAGCGGAACCACTGCAATGCAGTACCCCCCACTGGCATCTCAGACAGCCACCCCAGAAGGATACCATGGGCGATGGTAGAGAAAGCTGGCAAGAGATCCAGGAGTATCAACAAGGTCACACTCCCCGTCTCTCTCCCAACACAGGTCATCATACAGGGCGGCCAAAGCTCTTTCCATGCCAAAACCAGTGCTGAACCCCGACTGAAATGGATCCAGATAATCAGTCTCATCCAAGAGCGCCTGAAGCTGGTTGGCCACAACCCACTCAAGGACCTTGCCCAAGAAAGGAATATTTGCCACTGGCCTGAAGTTGTTAAGATCATCCAGGTCCAAGGAGGGTTTCTTCAAGAGTGGCCCCACCACCGCTTCTTTCAAGTGCCATGGGACCACTCCCTCTCGCAAGAAGGCATTGATCGCCTCCCTGGCCCAGCCGGCTGTTCCCTCCCTGCTGGTTTTTAGGAGCCAAGAGGGGCAAGGATCTAGTACAGCTGTAGTTGCACGAACCTGTCCAAGCACCTTGTCAACATCCTGGAGCTGTACCAACTAAAACTCATGCAAGAAAATTTGACCAGGCTGAGCTCTGGGTACCTCACCTGATTCAACTGCTATAACATTGGAGTGCAAGTCCCGGCGGATGCAAGAGATTTTTCCTGGAAGTGCCTAGCAAATGTACTGTATTGCAGCGGGCCTTAGAGGGGTCCAGGATGTCCTTGGGGCCAGCATATAATAGGCCCCGGACAACCCAAAAGAGCTCTGCTGGGCGACAAATACAAGACTGAATAGAGGCAGTTTCTTTGCCTCCCTCACTGCCCCTAAATACACCTGACTGCAGGCACATACCAGGGCTGGATTGCATCCACTACTAGGAGTTCCTATCCATGTCTCCTGTTTTTGTGTCTTGGCATAAATGCAGAGCAATCCTGTCAGTCGCCAAGAACAGCTTTGTATGTAACCACAATAAATATCCTTTTTTAAAAAAAATATATCCATTTTTGCAATAATATTAATCTTAATAATAATCTAGAAAAGACAGCTCTCTCTGTGGCCAGGCGTGCATGAGGGCTGACACAGGACACGTTGCTCCCCGCCCTGCCAAAGCGCGTCTCCCAGCATCCCCAGCAGGAGAAGAGCCAGAAGAGGGAGGGAAATACTCAGTTGCTGGACTTTCAGGTCACCCGGAATCAGCTGCCGGGGGCGACCCCTCCCTCTGCCCAATGGTGGGGCCAGCCCTGGGCGGGGGTGGGGGCACCTCATCCGCCCCCCTCGGCCCAATTGGGTTTGCTTTGGGCGGTCCAGCCAAGCCAGCCCAGAACCAGGGGAGCAGCTCGGCCTCGCGCAGAAACCCCTCGGAGGAGCCGCGTTGGGGAGCCCGGAGCCACAGGGCCCGATTGGGGGGGGGCAATGATTTTACCCGATATCCGGG
This sequence comes from Shinisaurus crocodilurus, assembly GCA_021292165.1. Lineage (NCBI taxonomy): Eukaryota > Metazoa > Chordata > Lepidosauria > Squamata > Shinisauridae > Shinisaurus > Shinisaurus crocodilurus. Next base: position 27,091 of record JAHFWL010001243.1, on the reverse strand, counting down.
TGCAGAGTCCACGAGCCTGCTGGATTCCTCGCAGACCTCCTTTAATCTCCCCCCCCCCCCCCCCAACCAAAAGACTCTCCTGGCTTTACGGAGGAGAGAAAGAAAGAAGCGCCCGGGCTTGTGGGGAAACCCCAAACGGGTCAGCCTGTGGGTTGAAATGGGGTTGTGTGTTCCAGCTTGCACCTTCTTCCCCCCCCCCGCCATGCCCCCCTCCCCTACTGCAGCCCAGGGCCGCCCCCTACCCAAATTCACAAGGGGGGGTGTCTCACCGGATCGCGGGAGGGAGGGAGGCGGGAAAGAGCAGAGTCGCCGGGCAGGAAAAGGCAGGAGCAGAGTCGTCCCCAATTGCCAGGGAAATGGCGCGCCCCCCAGGAAAACCCATCAGCCATCCGGGCTTCTCCTCACTTCGTCCTGCAGAGCCGGGAACTCCCAGGTACTTCAAGCTGCTTTTAAAGGGGCCGCTCGCAGTTGCAGCTCAGCTTGGAGGTTTAGCTTCGCCGCAATTGACTTTTGCCCAGGGCCCCTTTAAGAGTAGAGAGAGGCTGCTAAACTGGGAGGTGGAGGCGAGGGGTGCGCGTGGCTGTGCGTGCGCGTGCACGGGTGAGCGCCCACTTGGGGAAGGGATCAGCTGGGCGGAAAGAGGAGGAGGAGGAAATTGATCACATGATAACTATCTTCGTATTGCCAAAGATTTCCTTTCCTAACAGAGCTGACTCGGTGCCTCTAACAGGTGAGATGCAGCGTCAGAAGGAAAGGCAAGAAACTTCCCCTTCTCTCTGAAGCTCCATGTTTGGGAGGGGGGGGTAAGCTTCACCTGTTGAATTTGTGCCAATCCTGACAATTTGGGGGTGGTGGTGGTGGAAGAGATTGTCTACTCCAAGTTGAAAGCCATGGCTACTTCTTGTGCCAGTGAATTCCACGGTGTAACTATGCACTATGCCAAGAAATATTCCGTTTTGTTTGTCCCAAACGTGCCACCATTTAGTTTTAGCGGATAACGCCAGGTTCTAGGTGAGAGGGAGAAAATTCTGCAGTTTTGTGTGTTTCCTCTGATCACTTTTGTACTTGGCCATGCCCTTTGCTTGCCTGGCCATACCTTTGGCCACGCCCTCATGCTGCCTGGCCACGCCCTCTTGATCACACCTTCACGGTGGGGTGGAGGTGCCGTTGCCATGGAGACAGGGCCCTACTCTGCGACCCCAAATTGCCTTCCTCTCCAGGATTTCATTACAGTTCCTTTAACCCGGGGGGGGGCGCACCGCGGGGTCCTTCCTCGGGACCTCCCAAGCAGAACCAGGGGGCCGGCTGGGCTCCTCTGGGCTGACTGGGTGGGGACGGGCTAGTTTGTACACGTGTCTGGTGGGTGGTAAACATTTGCTTTCTCTTTGGACCAGCCTCCCCCAACCTGGGGGGCAATTGGCAGTGCTGCCTGGGAATGATGGGAATTGTAGTCCAGCACATCCCGAGGGCACAAAGGCTCTACAGCTGCCTTATGAACATAAGAACAGCCCTGCTGGGTCAGACCAAGAGTCCATCCGCTGGGAGACCTGGGGCCGGATCCACCACCGCCTCTGCTGGGAGAGGACCAAGCCAGGCAAGTAGCTCAGCCCCGCTTCTGCTGCTGCCTGTGTCCAACCGGCGGCACCACCTGTGGGATTGCTGGCTGCCCCTTTGCAGGACTGGGCCCAGCCAGGAGCCACCCCGCCCCACCTGCAACTGTGGGGCTATAAAGATCCGGCCCCAGTGGATGGGGATATAGGTGAGGCTGAGAGTTTTAAGAGGCCCTTCCTTTTTTGAAGGGCTGGGGGGTTTTAGGGGTGGGTCTCCCACCTGATTGGCAGAAGCAAGGGGGCATGTGTCTCTCCCAGGGAGATAATGGGGGGGAGTTCTGGGGGGCAAAACGTACGATTGTTGAGCGACAGATGCTGGCAGAGTACTAGGGGAACAAGGGATCGGTGCTTAATACCTATCCCTTGTTCTGGGCCTGCCCAGAGCCAAGGGATAACGGGGGAATGTGTGGCTCCGTTACCCAAAAAACATCTCTCATCCGTGACTTGATCCTGGATGAGGGTGCGGACCTGGCATGTATTACGGAGACCTGGCTGGACGAGGCTGCTGCTCCAACTCTGGCGGCCTTGTGTCCGGACGGTTTCTCGTATGCCCAGCAGCCAAGGGTTGGGGGACGGGGAGGGGGAGCGGCTGTTATCTCCCGGGAGTCCTTGGTCCTTACCAGGCTCCCTCTCTGCGAGACCGAGTTTACTGAGTGCATGTACTGGAGGTTGGGTCCAAAGGGCAGCCTGGGGATTCTGCTCGTGTACCGTCCACCCCGATGCACAACACTCCCTGGCCGAGGTGCTGGAGGGGGTCTCCGATGTGCGTGTGCTGTCCCCCAGGCTATTGGTGCTGGGGGACTTCAACGTGCATTCGGGGGCTGCCCTCACGGGGGCACCTCGGGACTTCATGGAGACCATGGCTTCCTGGAAGCTGCACCCTGTATTAACTGGGCCTACCCATGTAGCTGGTCAGGCACCAGACTTGGTTTTTGTTTCTGGAGAGGGGGGAAATGTGCTGGAAATCGGGGGTACAGTAATACCTTGGATTGCAAGTAACTTGATTTGAGAGCGTTTTGCAAGACAAGCAAATTTAATATATTTTTTTTACTTGATTTACAAGCCACGTCTTGCAATACAAGTATTGCAGTACGACTTAAATTAAAAATCTCTGTACACATTTTTTTGGGGGGGATTTCATTTTGTTATAAGAGTGGTTTGGATTACAAGTTGCCTTCAACTGAGCCCCACCACTTGCTCAATCACCTTGTCCAGAAATGGCAAATTGGAGACTGGGTGGAAGTTGTTCAGATCTTGGGGATCCAAGGAGGGCTTCTTCAGAAGCGGTCTTATTACTGCCTCCTTAAGGGCTGATGGCATCGCTCCCTCCTCGAGGGAGGTATTCACCACCGCCTTGATCCCCTCACCCAGTCTCTCCCTACAGCTCATGATGAGCCAGGGCGGGCAAGGATCAAGCAAGCTGGTGGTCGGCCTTACAGATGAAAGCACCTTGTCCACTTCATCAGAAGGAAGAAGCTGGAACCGATCCCACAAAACCGCAGGGATGTTGAAGAGTCCTTGGTCTCGAGTCACGAGTCAAGTCACGAGTCTTTGGACCCGAGTCTCGAGTCCGAGTCCGAGTCCTTGGTCCAAAATGGTGACTCACGAGTCACGAGTCCTGAGTCACTCCCAAAACTGACTCCACGAGTCCCTATTAAAATCAATGGGGCTTCCCCCCAACAAAATAAGGCTACTTCAGATGTGTGGCTTAAATAAATTCTAGGCACAAGTGTGCCTTTTTATTTCAAAACTCTGCAACTGATTTTGGCAAGAACAGACCAGGCAGACAAACCCAAAATAACCAGGCAGGCAGAGGAGGCAGGGAACCCCAAAGCAGGCAGGCAGAGGCCTTTGTCTTGGACAATTCAACTGTTGAACAGGTCAAGAAGAGACCAGGCAGGCAGAGGAGGCTGGGAACCCCAAACAGGCAGGCAGAGGCAGCCAAACCCAAAATGTCTGACCCTAACCCAACCCCCCCCCCCCACAACACATCAATCAAAATAAATCTCAACACATCATTGGGGCTGCGCTCCTGGTAGCTGTCCATAGTGGCCGAGCAGTGGCGCGCCTCGCTTCCATGCGTTCTTCACCGGTGATCGCGCTCCTTCTGGCACAGCCAGAAGACTCGTCAACAGCCCAGGGATGTTGACGAGTCCTTGGTCTCGAGTCCCGAGTCGAGTCTCGAGTCCCATTAAAAATATTGGGACTCGAGTCCGAGTCGAGTCAGAGGGGGGACTCAGTCCGACTCACGAGTCGAGTCCTCGAGTCCGAGTCCCCATCCCTACAAAACCGGTCTGCCATCGGTCTCCTCCCGTTCACTCCCTGTGTCCACGACGCACGAAATCCCACTCCTAATCCGATCAATTTTATCTGAGAAGTGCTTCGCTAAAGCCTCACAGGAGGCTTTAGACTGTTCCAGTGGGTCCGGAGCAACTGGACCGACCAGACTCCGGACAACTTGGAACAGTCTCCTGGGGCAGCACTCCGCAGACGCGATGGAGGCAGCATAGAAATTCTTTTTTGCTGCCTTCACCGCCACCCGGTAGGCTGAAGATGCAGTTCTAACCTGTGTTCGATCGTCTTCGGAGTGGGATTTGCGCCATCGGCGCTCTAGCCTTCTCACCTCCGGTTTCAAAGCTGGCAACAATGGAGTAAACCATGGTGCCGTGTGAGCTCTGTTCAAGTGAAGAGGGTGCTTCGGGGCAAGTTGGTCTAATGCCCTGGTGATTGCAGCATTCCAGTCATCCACCAGGGTCTCGACCGAGCTACCGTTTGCGTGCTCCAGTTCCCCAAGCGCGTTCAGGAATCCATCCGGATCCATAAGACACCTGGGGTGGACCATCCTAATAGGTCCCTCACCCCGGCAGGGGGGTTGTGGCACCGAGAAATCCAACCCCACCAGATAGGGATCTGACCATGACAAGCGGGTGGTGGATATACAGTCATGCCTTGGATTGAGAGCATAATTCGTTCCGGAAACATGCTTGTAATCCAAAACACTCTTATATCAAAACGAAATCCCCCCCCCCCCAAATGTGTACAGAGATTTTTAATTTAAGCCGTACTACAATACTTGTATTGCAAGACGTGGCTTGTATATCAAGTAAAAAAAATAATAAAAAATTTGCTTGTCTTGCAAAACGCTCTCAAACCATGAGACTTGCAATCCAAGGTATTACTGTACCCCCGATTTCCAGCACATTTCCCCCCTCTCCAGAAACAAAAACCAAGTCTGGTGCCTGACCAGCTACATGGGTAGGCCCAGTTAATACAGGGTGCAGCTTCCAGGAAGCCATGGTCTCCATGAAGTCCCGAGGTGCCCCCGTGAGGGCAGCCCCCGAACGCACGTTGAAGTCCCCCAGCACCAATAGCCTGGGGGACAACACACGCACATGTGCTGACCCCCTCCAGCACCTCGGCCAGGGAGTCTGTCGTGCAGCGGGGTGGACGGTACACGAGCAGAATCCCCAGGCTGCCCTTTGGACCCAACCTCCAGTACATGCACTCAGTAAACTCGGTCTCGCGGAGAGGGAGCCTGCTAAGGACCAAGGACTCCTGTTAGATAACAGCCGCTCCCCCTCCCCGTCCCCCAACCCTTGGCTGCTGGGCATACGATAAACCTGCCGGACACAAGGCCGCCAGAGTTGGAGCAGCAGCCTCTTCCAGCCAGGTTTCCGTAATACATGCCAGGTCCGCACCCCCATCCAGGATCAAGTCACGGATGAGACATGTTTTTTGGGTAACGGAGCCACACATCCCCCCGTTATCCCTTGGCTCTGGGCAGGCCCAGAACAAGGGATAGGTATTAAGCATCGATCCCTTGTTCCCCTTAAGCGGCGTGGCCTGCCCCTAGCGCTCTGCCCCCCAGAACTCCCCCCCATTATCTCCCTGGGAGAGACACATGCCCCCTTTCTTCCGCCAATCAGGCGGGAGACCCACCCTACCAACCCCTAAAACCCCCCAGCCCTTCAAAAAAGGAAGGGCCTCTTAAAACTCCAAGCCTCACCTATATCCCCATCCGCTGGGGCTGGATCTTTATTTATTTATTATTATTAATATTTATTTATCGCCCATCTGGCCGGCAACCGGCCACCCTTGGCGATGTACACACAATAAAATACATAAATACAATAAAATACATTAAAACAATATAATGTTTTATATTGCTGCTGCCTGGTTGGACACAGGCAGCAGCAGCGGGTCTGAGCTACTTGCCTGGCTTGGTCCTCTCCCAGCAGAGGCGATGGTGGATCCGGCCCCAGGTCTCCCAGCAGATGGACTCTTGGTCTGACCCAGCAGGGCTGTTCTTATGTTCATAAGGCAGCTGTAGAGCCTTTGTGCCCTCGGGATGTGCTGGACTACAATTCCCATCATTCCCAGGCAGCACTGCCAATTGACCGCCCAGGTTGGGGAAGGCTGGTCCAAAGAGAAAGCAAATGTTTACCACCCACCAGACACGTGCACAAACTAGCCCGTCCCCACCTGACCCGGAAGAGCCCACCCTCCCTGGGGTGCCGCGCCTGACACCCGGCCCCCTGGTTCTGCTTGGGAGGTCCAGAGGAAGGACCCCGCGGTGCGCCCCCCCCGGGTTAAAGGAACTGTGACGAAATCCTGGAGAGGAAGGCAATTTGGCGAGGCAGGGCAGGGACCTCTCTCCATGGCAACGGCACCTCCACCCCACCTCAAAGTCATAAAATGTCCCTGCCCGCCCCCACGTCCCTCCTTCCTCTCCTGCAGACACTCCAACATGTCACAGATGAAAATAGGGGCACACCTGTGAATTGGTCAGAGGTATGCTTAAGCAACATGAAGGTGTGATCAAGAGGGCGTGGCCAGGCAGCATGAGGGCGTGGCCAAGGGTATGGCCAGGCAAGCAAAGGGCAAGGCCAAGTCCAAAAGTGATCAGAGGAAACACACAAAACTGCAGAATTTTCTCCCTCTCACCTTGAACCTGGCGTTATCCGCTAAAACTAAATGGTGGCACGTTTGGGACAAACAAAACGAAATATTTCTTGGCATAGTGCATAGTTACACCGTGGAATTCACTGGCACAAGAAGTAGCCATGGCTGCCAACTTGGAGTAGACAATCTCTTCCACCACCACCACCCCCAAATTGTCAGGTTTGGCACAAATTCAACAGGTGAAGCTTACCCCCCCCTCCCCTCGCCGGATCGTCACCTTGAAGTGGTGAGTGGGCTTGCGTGTTCCGATGAATCCTGTGAGCAATGCCGTCGGGAGCTATGTACTCCCAGTAGGGTCACCCATGGCGGTAAGGTCCGGGGAGAGGAACCAGACAAAGAACGATCCAAAACATAAAGTCCTCAACGGCAGAACAGGCGGAAGATAATTAAACCTAAATTACAACGGCTGTGAAGGCGGATGAAGGCTGCAGCAGAGAATGGTTTTCCAATCGTCAGGGTAACCGTGCCATTGGATCTCTGCCGTACTCTGTCAAGTTTGTGTGGTGATTCGTTGTGCACCGATCTCCCCACATAAAACAGTTTCACGCACAGGCGTCTTCCAACCCAACCCAACCCAACCCACCAAACAAACAAACAAACAAAAAAAAAAGTCCCATGGCGACTGGCGAATGGCAACGGGGGCAGGACTGTGAATCTGGAAGCCCCTAGTCATGGACCAGCACATGGGCGGTGGATGCAGACTCAGTCGCCCTGTTCAAGGAACGAGGTAGTCGAGCAGCTCGGCAGCTGTATCCATGACTGAGCAGCCCTATTTAGGATCCACTCTGCTCACCCCGTATGGGGAGGGGGCTAGAAAAGGTGCCCTAAACATAGTCTACCTCTTTCTCCCCTGACTGGATTACCGCGTCCAGTGGGGTCACCATTTTAGCGGTCGAAAAAGACATTTGAATTTTGGAACATGGAATATACGGACATTGCTGGATAACATAGATAGTGAACGCCCTGAGCGTAGGACTGCTATTATTGCAAGGGAGCTGAGACGGTTTAAAATTGACATAGCAGCACTTCAAGAAACTCGAAGGGCAGGAGAGGGACAGCTGAAAGAAGAAAAAGGAGGTTATACCTTCTTCTGGAAAGGACTACCTGAGCAGGACCGACGAATACATGGTGTAGGCTTTGCCATCAAAAATGAACTAGTGAACTCTTTGTCAGAAGTTCCTACTGGCATTAACGAACGCCTGATAACTCTTCGATTAAAGCTCGCCAATAACCAACAGGTAACTATTTTGAGCGCTTATGCACCAACATTAGATGCTGATGATGACATCAAGGAAAGTTTTTACAGCCAGTTGGACACTCTCCTGTCAGAGATACCTAAAGAGGATAAAATTATCCTCCTAGGCGATTTTAATGCAAGAGTCGGGCGTGACTTTGATTTATGGCCAGAAACTATTGGAAAAGACGGAGTTGGTAATAGCAACCCGAACGGACTCTTACTTTTGTCTATATGTGCAGAGCATAATCTCACTAGCACAAACACGCTCTTTCGACAAAAGAATAAGTTTAAAACATCATGGCAGCACCCACGGTCAAAGCACTGGCATCTTCTGGATTATGTAATTGTCCGTGCTAGAGATCGCCGCGATGTACTTCTTACTAGGGCCATGGTGAGTGCCGACGACTGCTGGACAGACCACCGACTAATCCGGTCCACTATGGTTATCAACATTGCTCCCCAACGTAGGCTTCAAGGAAGGAAACCAAGGCGTAAAATGAACATCCAAGTCCTTCAAGATCCTATTAAGCAAACTCATCTTCAATCACTTCTTAAGGAACATCTACCTACGGAACCTCCTGACAACATTGAGGACCATTGGTCTAAGCTGAAAACCTCCATTACTGCAGCTTGTGAACAAACTATTGGATATGAAACTAAGAAACATCAGGATTGGTTTGATGAAAATGACAATGAGATTAAATATATAATTGACCAAAAAAGGAAAGCCTTCCAAATATGGCAAAATGATATTAACTGCGCTGCCAAGAAAAAAACCTACGCTAGCGCAAAGGCTGAGGTCCAAAGAAGAACAAGAGAACTTAAGAACGCTTGGTGGAAAAAGAAAGCTGAAGAAATTCAACAACTTGCAGAATCTCATGATGCACGGGGCTTTTTTAAGGCCACAAGGGCCATTTATGGACCAAAAACCTATGGTACAAACCCTTTACAATCAAAAGATGGCACCAAACTCTTAAAAGACAAAGAGTCTATTGCACTGCGTTGGAAAGAGCATTATTATGACCTTTTAAATCGTAAGTCTAAGGTGGATAATGAGATTTTTTCGCAAATCCCGCAAAAACAAATTAAAGAGGAACTTGCAATACTCCCCACTTTGGATGAAGTAAAAAAAGCCATTAATCAAATGAAGAACAACAAAGCTAGTGGACCAGATGGGATTCCTGCTGAAATCTTTAAAGAAGGGGGCCCCGAACTTGTACAACATCTTCATAAACTCATCGAAAAAATCTGGATAAGAGAAGAGATCCCAGAAGACTTCAGGGATGCCATAATTATCACCCTCTTTAAGAAGGGTGATAGAACAGACTGTGGAAACTATCGGGGCATTTCTCTCTTAGCAACCGCAGGTAAAATATTTGCTAGGATTCTCGCAAACCGTCTTCTATCTATTTCAGAAGAGATCCTCCCTGAAACTCAATATGGTTTCCGCCCCTCTAGAGGGACAGTAGACATGATTTTTACTGCACGTCAGCTCCAAGAAAAATGCCGGGAGCAAAATCAACCCCTTTATATGGCATTTATCGATTTGGCTAAGGCCTTTGATACTGTAGACCGTACAGCTCTCTGGACTATCCTTATGAAAATTGGATGCCCCAATAAATTTGTGAATATCTTGCGACTTCTCCATGACAACATGACGGCAACGGTTTTGGACAACAACGGCTCTCATGGTGCTCCATTTAAAGTGGGATCAGGTGTTAAACAGGGATGTGTTATCGCCCCAACATTATTTGCCATTTTCATCACCATGGTTTTACATCTTGTCGAGGGGAAACTTCCCACCGGTGTGGGAATTATATATCGAACAGATGGAAAGCTTTTTAATCTCAGCAGGCTGAAAGCAAAAAGTAAGGTAATTACAACCTCCGTTGTGGAACTTCAGTATACTGATGATAATGTGGTCTCCGCACATTCAGAGGATGATCTCCAAACTATCCTAAATGCTTTTGCAGAAGCATACGAAAAACTTGGCCTCTCACTTAACATCAAAAAAACCAAAGTGCTTCATCAGCAAGTGCAAGCCAATCCTTTGGTGATGCCATCTATCCAGCTTGGCGGGACAATACTGGAAAATGTCGATCATTTTCTCTATCTTGGCAGCTATCTTTCTGTTACAGCTAACATCGACAGTGAAATCCAGCATCGTCTGAGCTCTGCAAGTGCCGCATTTTCTCGAATGAAACATAGAGTGTTCGAGGATCGGGATATTTGTAAGAAGACCAAAACACTGGTTTATGAAGCCATTGTATTACCAACTTTATTGTATGCCTGCGAAACATGGACTATCTATAAACGTCACTTCCACCTCCTTGAAAGGTTTCATCAACGTTGCCTCCGGAAAATCCTGCAAATTACTTGGGAAGATAGGCGAACAAATGTCAGTGTACTGGAAGAAGCAAAGACTACTAGCATTGAAAAAATGATCCTTCAACGCCAACTTCAGTGGACCGGTCATGTTGTTCGAATGCCTGACTGCCGTCTCCCAAAGCAGTTACTTTACTCCCAACTCAAGGATGGAAAGCGGAATATCGGTGGTCAATATAAGAGGTTTAAAGATGTTCATAAGGCAAATCTAAAAAAATGCAATATAAACATCGAAAACTGGGAAGCTCTGGCCCATGAACGATCTAAATGGAGGTTGGCCTTTCACAAAGGTTCCATGGACTTTGAAGAAGCCCGAGTGCAAGGTGAAAGGGAGAAACATGCTAAGCGAAAAGCACGTCAAATGAATCCTTTACAGGACCATCTTCTATCTGGTAACCTGTGTCCTCACTGTGGGAAGCTGTGTGGATCTAGAATTGGCCTCCACAGTCACTTACGGACCCATCGCTAGAGTCTACACAATCTTCTTTAGAATCTCCTCCTTTTATCCCGGAAGACAATCTTACTCGGTCACGAGTGATCGCCTGATGATGATGACCCCCCCCCCCCCAAACATGGAGCTTCAGAGAGAAGGGGAAGTTTCTTGTCTTTCCTTCTGACGCTGCATCTCTCCTGTTAGAGGCACCGAGTCAGCCCTGTTAGGAAAGGAAATCTTTGGCAATATGAAGATAGGAATCATGTGATCAATTCCCTCCTCCTCCTCCTCCTCTTTCCGCCCAGCTGAACCCTTCCCCATGGGGCGCCCACCCGTGCACGCGCACGCACAGGCACGCGCACCCCTCGCCTCCACCTCCCAGTTTAGCAGCCTCTCTCTACTCTTAAAGGGGCCGTGGGCAAAAGTCAATTGCGGCGAAGCTAAAACTGCAAGCTGAGCTGCCACTGCGAGCGGCCCCTTTAAAAGCAGCTGGAAGTAGCTGGGAGTTCCGGGCTCTGCAGGACAAAGTGGGGAGAAGCCCCGGTGGCTGATGGGTTTTCCTGGGGGCCGCGCCATTTCCCTGGCAATTGGGGACGACTCTGCTCCTGCCTTTTCCTGCCCGGCGACTCTGCTCTTTCCCGCCTCCCTCCCTCCCGCGATCCGGTGAGACCCCCCCTTGTGAATTTGGGAAGGGGGCGGCCCTGGGCCGCAGTAGGGGAGGGGGGCATGGCGGGGGGGGGAAGAAGGTGCAAGCTGGAACACCCACCCCCATTTCAACCCACAGGCTGATCCGTTTGGGGTTTCCCCCCCCCCCCAAGCCCGGGCGCTTCTTTCTTTCTCTCCTCCTCCGTAAAGCCAGGAGAGTCTTTTGGTTGGGGGGGGGGGAGATTAAAGGAGGTCTGCGAGGAATCCAGCAGGTTCGTGGACTCTGCACCTGGACATCCGGTAAAATCATTGCCCCCACCCCACCCCAATCGGGCCCTGTGGCTCCGGGCTCCCCAACGCAGCTCCACCGAGGGGTTTCTGCGCGTGGCCGAGATGCTCCCCTGGTTCTGGGCTGGCTTGGGTGGACAGCCCAAAGCAAACCCAATTGGGCCGAGGGGGGCGGATGAGATGCCCCCCACCCCCGTCCAGGGCTAGCCCCCCATTGGGCAGAGGGAGGTGTCGCCCCCGGCAGCTGCTTCGGGGGGGGGGGTGCCCTGAAAGTCCAGCAACTGAGTATTTCCCTCCCTCTTCTGGCTCTTCTCCTGCCGGGGATGCGGGGAGACGCGCTTTGGCAGGGCGGGGAGCAACGTGTCTTGTGTCAGCCCTCATGCACGCCTGGCCACAGGGAGAGCTGTCTTTTCTAGATTATTATTAAGATTATTAATATTGCAAAAAGGGATTTTTAAAAAAAAGGATATTTGTTGTGGTTACATACAGAGCTGTTCTTGGCGACTGACAGGATTGCTCTGGATTTATGCAACAAAACAAAAACAGGAGACAGGCTTGAGTGCAGATGGAGAGGAACTCCTAGTAGTGGATGCAATGAAACCCTGCTATGTGCCTGCAGTCAGGTGTATTTAGGGGCAGTGAGGGAGGCAAAGAAACTGCCTCTATTCAGTCTTGTATTTGTCGCCCAGCAGAGCTCTTTTGGGTTGTACGGGGCCTATTATATGCTGGCCCCAAGGACCCCTCTAAGGCCCGCTGCAATACAGTACATTTGCTAGGCACTTCCAGGAAAAATCTCTTGCATCCGCCGGAACTTGCACTCCAGTGTTATAGCAGTTGAATCAGGCGAGGTACACAGAGCTCAGCCTGGTCAAATTTTCTTGCATGAGTTTTAGTTGGTACAGCTCGAGGATGTTGACAAGGTGCTTGGACAGGTTGGTGCAACTACTTCCGCACTGGATCTTTGCCCCTCTTGGTTCCAAAAAACCAGCAGGGAGGGAACAGCCGGCTGGGCTGGGGAGGTGATCAATGCCTCCTTGCAAGAGGGAGTGGTCCCATGGCACTTGAAAGAAGCGGTGGTGAGGCCACTCCTGAAGAAACCCTCCTTGGACCCGGATGATCTTAACAACTTCAGGCCAGTGGCAAATGTTCCTGTCTTGGGCAAGGTCCTTGAGTGGGTGGTGGCCAACCAGCTTCGGGTGCTCTTGGATGAGACTGATTATCTGGATCCATTTTAGTCGGGGTCATAGAATCATAGAATCATAGAAAAGTAGAGTTGGAAGGGGCCTACAAGGCCATCGAGTCCAACCCCCTGCTCAATGCAGGAATCCAGGTCAAAGCATCCGGGACAGATGGCCGTCCAGCTGCATCTTGAATGCCTCCAGATTGGGAGAGCCCACCACCTCCCAAGGTAGTTGATTCCATTGTCTTATTGCTCTGACAGTCGGGAAAATTTTTCCTGATGTTTAGGTGGACTCTGGGTTCCTGTAACTTGAGCCCATTATTCCGTGTCCTGCAAACTGGGATGATCGAGAAGAGAGGTTCAGGCCTGGTTTTGGCACGGAAAGAGCTTTGGCCGCCCTGTATTGGGAGAGAGATGGGGAGTGTGACCTTGTTGATACTCCTGGATCTCTTGCCAGCTTTCTCTACCATCGCCCATGGTATCCTTCTGGGGTGGCTGTCTGAGATGCCAGTGCGGGGTACTGCATTGCAGTGGTTCCGCTCCTACTTGGATGGCCAGCTCCAGAAGGTGGTGCTTGGGGAATGCTGCTTGCCCCCCCTCCCGTGGACTCTCCAGTGGGGGGTCCCTCAGGGGTCGGTCTTATCCCTCATGCTATTTAACATCTACATGAAAGCACTGAGTGGGGTCATCCGGACTTTTGCAGTGTGTTGCCATCAATACGCTGATGACACACAGCCCTATCTCTCCTTTTCATCTTCAGCAGCTGAGGCTGTGGATGTGCTAAACCGGTGCCTGGCCACGACAATGGACTGGATGAGGGCTTACAAACTGAGGCTCAATCCGGACTAGACTGAGATGCTGTTTGTGGGCGGTTCCCCTGACCCACCCACAAACAGGAGGGTGTTCAACCTGTAATGGATGGGGTGGCACTCCCCTTGAAGGAGCAGTTCTGTAGCTTGGGGTTCCTCTTTGGGCCATCTTTGTAACTTGAGGCTCAAGTGGCCTCAGTGACACAGAGTGCCTTCTACCAGCTCCGGCTGATATCCCAGCTGTGACCCTATCTGGACAGGGATAGTCTGATTTCAGTAATCTATGCTCTGGTAATCTCTAAATTAGACTACTGCAATGCACTCTATGTGGGGCTGCCCTTGAAGACTATTCAGAAGCTGCAGCTTGTCCAAAATGCAGCAGCCAGACTAATAGGCAGGACCAGTAGGTCAAAACACATAGCACCAGTTCTGGCCCATTTGCTTCCATTCCTGATTCCAGTTGCTTGGTACAGCAATTCTTGATCAAACACCTCTCCCACCTGCAATCTCCCCTGACACTACGTTCAACATCTGAGTCCTTCCCCCAACTGCCACCTCCGAGGGAGGCCTGCAGGGCGGTAACAAAGGGGGGGCTTTTCTGTGGAAGCCCCCAACTGTGCAACGAGCTCCACACTGAGGTGGCGCCAGCTCTACTATCCTTTAGGCGCCTTGTTATACCCTGTTAGTCATTTGAGTCATAGTTAAATTTGGTTTTTAAAGCAATTTCTAGGTAGTTCTGCCTAAGAGAGGCTGAAGGAGAACAGAGCAGTAGCAGGATGCCTGATGGGGAGGGGTGTGGTTGGGGCTTTGGAAGAAGAATGGACTGGATCTCAACGGGAGGCTGAGAGTGGGAGCTGTGGACTGGGAGGAACGTTGGGGTGCGCGGAGGATGCTGCATCCTCTGACTTGCAAGCCCATGAAAGGAGTTTTGGTTCATGGCTCCCAGGCAAAGACACCTCCCGAACCCGTGTCTACATTTTCTCTTTGACTCTTGGCATGTGCCTGCCTTTCCTTTTGGAATGGGACCTGGTTGCTACCTGGAGTCCGCACTGTTCCTTCTTGCCCTGACAGGGTAATAATTCTTTTACAGGTCGTGGCTTTGCAGAGCTTCATTAGCACCGCTCTTTGCTGCACAGATCAAAGATGGACGAGCAGGACTCTGCTACCCCTGAAGCAGGAAGAGGCCACGATGCCATCAGGGCTGGGAGTGCCAGGGAAACCTGGGAAACTACTGGACAGAAGATGCTGGGCCAGGAAATGGTCAGCTCAGATGTGCGACGCCAGCATTTCAGGCAGCTCCCCAACGGGGTGGCTCAGGGCCCCCGAGAGGTCTGCACCCAGCTCCACCATCTCTCCCGTCAGTGGCTGAAGCCAGAGCGACACACCAAAACTCAGATCGTGGACCTGGTCGTCCTGGAGCAGTTCCTGAGCATCCTGCCCCTGGAGGTGTCGAGCTGGGTGAGGGAATGTGGGGCGGAGACCAGTTCCCAGGCGGTGGCCCTGGCAGAAGGCTTCCTCCTGAGCCGGGAGGAGGAGAAGAAGCAGGAGGAGCAGCGGGTGAGAGCATTGCATCCTGGGAGCTCCAAGGGGTCAAGCCTGTGAGCGGGGACATCCCAAAACTCTCTCTGCAAATTACCCAACTTTTTACTGAAATTCTCTGAGGAGGGATCTCCCATGCCCCCTGCCCCAAGAGTGTATAATTTTGTATTCTCATGGCATGTCTTGGATCCACATTACGTTTCAGGTCGAGAATCTGTGTGCCGAAGTGGGGCCTGATTTCCCCGCCCCCTGCAGAGTCCCCTGCGAACGGGCATCGAGCAGGAGAGTGATGGAGGTGCCGCCTCACAGGGTAAGGATTAGCTGTGGGGTTGGGGAGCGTGCAAGAAATCCTTGGGCTGCTTTTATTCTCCCCCCCCCTCAGGTATTTGGGGTGGGTGGGCGGAAGAAACCTGTCTCCAGCCATTTTCTCAGTTTAAAGAATCATATTCAATAACTGAAGACGTTAAACATGGAAATCTGCACTTTGAATTGTGGCCAAGAGCCCAACCGGGGAGAGATGCATTTTCACCCAATCATACTAAAACATCCAGACAGCAAATAAAGGATAAGACACCTCCGGACAGGCCTTTGTTCTTGCACTTGCATCACTTAAGCTGCGGTCCTGTGTATTTTCCTGAAAAGGAAGTCCTGTTGTGTTCAAAGGGGCTTACTAGCTAGTAAGTGTGTTAAATATATCCAGGGTCCGGGGGGTTCGTCGTAGTGGGAAACATAGACAGCTGTGTTTGTGATGGGCATACATAGCTATGCAAGATCTCCAGAATCAGAGGCAGTCTGCCTATGTGCACCAGTTGCTGGGGAACATGGGTGGGAGGGTGTTGTTGCACTCATGTCCTGCTTGTGAGTTTCCGTGGGCAGTTGGCTGGCCAGTGTGTAAACAGAAGTGTGGACTAGGTGGACCTTTGGATTTTGTTACTCGATGATCTTTCCGTTAGGTGTGAGGAGGAAGTGTTGATGTTTTTTCTGTCCAGGTTCTGGTTCCCTTTGAGGAGATCGCTGTGTCCTTCAGCCAGGAGGAGTGGGCACTGCTGGATCCTGACCAGAAAGTCCTACACAGGCAGATCATGGAGGAGAATCGTGGGATCGTGGCCTCTCTCGGTAAGGCTCCCTCTTTCCCTGGCTGGTGATAATATCTCTTTACAAATGCAATGATGGTAGTGATGGTAGTAGTAGTAGGAATGTTAGTATTTTTTTCCCCATTCTCTATGTTCATTGACGCATTTTTAGGCTACCTTTTGGTCATGCCCCTCAAAAGTGGCCTACGCAAGCAAAGGAGGATGCCTTAAGATAATCCAGTCGTTACACACTGTTACAACAGGAGCCTCAGGACCCCGGGCTCAGCCATACCGGAAACGTTTCTAGGAGACACATTCAGACAGCTCGGGAGTCTCAGAAACCAGCAGCACAACCACCGTGATTAGAGACAGGCAGCCGAGGACAGGCAAGCTTTTAAGCAACACTGGAAGGCCTGCGGTGGAGGGGCCCGTGTGCAATTCGATGGTGTATCCCAGCCTCTCGGGATCCCTCCTTTTCGGTCTAGCAGGATTTGTCCACTCAGGAGGAGGGAGGTTCGTGTCACAGGAACATCGGAATCTGCCTTCTACTGAGTCAGACACTTGGTCCCTGTAACCCAGTATTGTCGACCGTGACAGGCAGCAGCCGCTCTCCGGGGTTTCAGGCAGGATTCTTTGCTAGCGCTACCTGGAGGCCGAGGTTCGAACCTGGGGCCTTCCACGTGCAAAGCCTGTGCTCTGTCCCACTGAGCTGTGGCCCCTCTCTACAGCCCCTGGTCTTCTCAGGCAGTCACCCACCCAAGCACTGACTAGGCCCAACCCTGCTTAGCTTTCGAGATCAGACGAGATCGGGCTCTTCGGGGCTGTTCAGATGTCCGCTACTCGGAAGGTCCCGTGCCACATCATCAGTAGACAGACAGAGAGAGAAAGCAGAGCCCGGGCAGCCAAGGCAAGACGTTCACGTGTTGAGAGGCTCACCTGGGACTGGTCCTTCCTGTATCAGGAATGCTGACCCTTTAGGGCCAGGGGTGAGGGAACCCTTTCCCGTGAATGTCCGTTGACCCACGGGGGAAGTCGATTGGGGGCAGCTCCTGGTGGTGGGTGGAGCAGGAGCAAGACGCTGTCATTCGTGTCATAACAAAGTTGGAATAGATTCAATTGACTTCATCAATAAAGAGTGAGGAACTTTTTAAAAATCATTTTTTATTCTGAATTTCAAGAGAGCAAAACCATAAAAGGAAAAAAAAAAGAAAGAAAAGGGAAAAAAGATATAATGTTCTTATATAAATTTAAATAAAGCACTTACAATAAATCCATTGATGATTCTGGCATAGACAGGAAAACCTACATCCCGTGAGATTCAGTGATCAGCTTATTCAAGTTTTATCTTTGTCATGTGAGATATGTCTCTGGGAATATGCATTCCCAAATGAGTAATAAACTCTGGGCAGTATCAGAATTGAGTGTTGAACATTAACCCTTTGAGTTGGGTCAGGAAAGGCCGGGAGCCGCGGGGGCAGACTCAACTTGTGATTAACGTGGCAACCAGGTTAGAATGGACGGGAGCAATTTTATCCATAAAATGCTGAGCACCTTGATTCCAGTGGGGAGTGGGCTCTGGTAGGGAGGGTTCCTTTATTCCTCAGGCCCCATGGTGGTTTTGGATACTGCAGGCTCCACTGGATAGTGCTGAGCCCATAACGGTAGGAGAGAAATATGCTCTCTTTGCCACCAACACCACCATAGCTCAGATGTTAAAAATGAGCATATTTAACTTATGTACATAATTTATGGGGCACCCAATAAGAAAAGGTTCTCTGCCACTCCTTGATGGCTCTTCCCCTTTCTCTTTTTATCTGGATTTGCATCCTAATGTCTCTCGAGACAGCTCATAACATCATGTCTCAGATTGTCCACTTACCTGCGCAACAATCCTGTGGGGTAGGCGAGGATGAGAGAGAGTAACCGGTCCCACAGCATCCAGAAAAATTCATGTCTGAGCTGGGAGCAGAGCCCAGGACTCTGGTCCCAATCCATTGCTCTTGACTGCACCAGCTCTAAGTGAATGCCAGTCAAAAGAGGCTGTTTGGCACATAGTAAGAACTGCCTCCAGTCTCGGTGTTGAGAGTGCTTCCTTTTCTTACAATAGTCAACTGAAGTCATTCAATGATTTGAAGCAATATTTCTAACTCAGGCTTTTACCGATTTCTTGTCTTGATTCTAGAAAGTGACTGGTGTGAAATGGAGAATGAGAGAGAACCATGTGGGATGCCACCGAAAACAATCAGATGTAAAAATAGGGAACCTCAGAGAAGGGAAAGTGAACTAAATCCGAAAAGGAGGAATAAATCCGTTGCTTCTCAGCGCAATGACGACAATAATATCTCAATGGAAGAAAAAATGGCTAAACAACAGGAAAACTGTGTGTGCTCTGTGTGTGGGGAAACCTTCAAGTCTCAATCAAGCCTCAATGTTCATTGTAAAATCCACACAGGGGAGAAACTACATCAATGCTTGGAATGCGGAAGGAGATTCCGTTGGAAGTCAGAGCTCACTTCTCATCAAAGAACCCACACAGGAGGGAAACCATATCAATGCTTGGAGTGTGGAAACAGATTCACTTGGAAGACACAGCTCACTTCTCATCAAAGAATTCACACAGGGGAGAAACCATATCAATGCTTGGAGTGTGGAAACAGATTCGCTTGGAAGACACAGCTCACTTCTCATCAAAGAATTCACACAGGTGAGAAACCATATGAATGCTTGGAGTGTGGAAAGAGATTCAGTTGCAAGATAACTCTCACTTCTCATCAAAGAATTCACACAGGGGAGAAACCATATGAATGCTTGGAGTGTGGAAAAAGATTCACTTGGAAGACACAGCTCACTTCTCATCAAAGAATTCACACAGGTGGGAACCCATATCAATGCTTGGAGTGTGGAAAGATTTTCAGTAGGAAGCAACATCTCACTTCTCATCAAAGAATTCACACAGGGGAGAAACCATATGAATGCTTGGAGTGTGGAAAAAGATTCACTTGGAAGACACAGCTCACTTCTCATCAAAGAATTCACACAGGAGGGAACCCATATCAATGCTTGGAGTGTGGAAAGATTTTCAGTAGGAAGCAATATCTCACTTCTCATCAAAGAATTCACACAGGGGAGAAACCATATGAATGCTTGGAGTGTGGAAAGAGCTTCAATCACAAGATAAGTGTCACTCGTCATGAAAGAATTCACACAGGGGAGAAACCACATGAATGCTTCGAGTGTGGAAAGAGATTCCGTTGGAAGTCAGATCTCACTTCTCATCAAAGAATTCACACAGGGGAGAAACCATATCAATGCTTGGAGTGTGGAAAAAGATTCAGTTCGAAGACACATCTCACTTCTCATCAAAGAATTCACACAGGAGGGAACCCATATCAATGCTTGGAGTGTGGAAAGATTTTCAGTAGGAAGCAATATCTCAATTCTCATCAAAGAATTCACACAGGGGAGAAACCATATGAATGCTTGGAGTGTGGAAAGAGCTTCAATCACAAGATGAGTCTCAGTTCTCATCAAAGAATTCACAGAGGGGAGAAACCATATGAATGCTTGGAGTGTGGAAACAGATTCACTTGGAAGACACAGCTCACTTCTCATCAAAGAATTCACACAGGAGGGAACCCATATCAATGCTTGGAGTGTGGAAAGAGATTCATTCAGAAGACACAGCTCACTCGTCATGAAAGAATTCACACAGGGGAGAAACCATATGAATGCTTGGAGTGTGGAAAGAGCTTCAATCAAAAGACAAGTCTCACTTCTCATCAAAGAATTCACACAGGGGAGAAACCATATGAATGCTTGGAGTGTGGAAAGAGATTCATTCAGAAGACACAGCTCACTCGTCATGAAAGAATTCACACAGGGGAGAAACCATATGAATGCTTGGGAGTGTGGAAAGAGCTTCAATTACAAGAAAAGTCTCACTCATCATGAAAGAATTCACGCAAGAGAAACCATATCAATGCTTGGATCATGAAAAGAACTTTGATTTGAGGAAAAGCTACACGTAACATCAAAGAACTCGCACAGCGGAGCTTTTATATCAATGCGTGATTACAATTTAACTCATATTTCATGTTGGAAAACCCATGTACGCGGTGCACTGCATAAATGAATGCGGGCATGGAGCCATATTTATGTGCTGAAGCTAAAGCAACAAATAAATATTAATGTAGTTCACCTTTGTTTCTCGTAAATTAATGCATAGTGAGATATATTGAACTAGACAGTATCTTCCTATATCACATGGCTGGTTTGATTTTCTCACTTAAGCGTTCCTGAGTTGCAAATCTCTTTATGCATTTATTTTATTTATTATATTTATATCCTGCCTTTTTTCCTGCAAGGAACCCAAGGCGGCTTACATAATCCTCCTCCTCTCCATTTTATCCTCACAACAACCCTGTGAGGTTGGTTAGACTGAGAGTCAGTGACTGGCGCAAAGTCACCCAGTGAGTTTCGTGGCCGAGTGGGGACTAGAACCCGAATCTCCCGAGTCCCAGACCAACACTCTATTAAACACATATTTCCAGTTAGCAAAACCTAGACCATCATTCATACACAGAGAGACGGACAGACAGACACGCGAGGGATAGAGAAACAAAGAGAGAGTTCCCATAATTCACAGTGTAATGGGTTTTTTCTCTTTCTTTATAAGAACATCAGAAGAGCCATGCTGGATCAAACCAAGGGTCCTACTAGTCCAGCATTCTGTTCACACAGTGACCTACCAACTGCCGACGGGATCCCACTAGCAGGGCATGAGTGCAGCGGCACCCTCCTGCCCATGTTCCCCAGCCAATATGACAATCTAAAAAGAGAAAGATACATAATGAAAAAGAGTAACATGTTAAAAACATTACAGCACCATGAACGATAAATCAGAGTGGTAGCAGAGTCCCTCCCAGGACAGGGAAAGGCTGAGTGGGCAAGTGTGTTTTTAAGAGGCTTTTAGAAATAGCCACTCTTTCTGCCTCTAGAACTTCACGTGGGAGAGTGTTCCCAAGAGTGGGTGCCGCCACTGAGCAGGCCCACTCCTGTGCCCATGGCGACGTGCTGTTTGCCCTGGAATGACACATGAGGCCTCATTATGATTCAACATGAGCTTGCTTAAAGGTTTTTCTTCTAGTGGAACTTGGCGGCCTGCAATTCAGCAATGCCTTACTGAAGATCTTTGGAACAGGTGTTCCTCGTTCCCATATCTAGATGTCCTTGGCCATCTAGTAGGAGCAAGTGGGTGTTACAATATGACAGTTGCTATACTGTCATATGCCTATCTTGATTCCCATTGGCTCTCAAGCACAGCTGGGTGTGTATTTTTGCTGTGCTTGCTTCTTTGGTCTTCCTCTCTTCTTTTTTGGATGTCTATGTTATGTAATGTTCTCAGAATTGACTCTGTCTTTATTTTGTAGTGTGTAATTGTTTTATGAAAATAATAAAACAATTAGAATAGGAAAGCTTCTGTTTCCTGATTGCTGCAAGAGAGCAGGAGAACTAAAGGTCGGACTGTGGTGGAATTTGCTCTGTGTTTGCTGGAAGCTAAAGCAAGGTTGCAGTTAGCAGGCACACAGGTGAACCACAGGACTTTGGGCAGGCATGTAAATGCCAACAGTGGGTTATGGGCCCAGGATTTGCCAGGACTGGACCAGGTCAGAAGAGCCAGGCTGGACTCTGTTTCGTGAGTCAGCTGAACGGTTCAAGCTGGCAGATAAGGAGGAAGGCGAACCGTCCGAAGTAACAGAAGAAGCGGGTGAGTTACTGGACTTTTCTCCAGCTAAAGAAGAGGAAACAGAAAGCATTCCCATAGGAGGGGGAGAGGGGAAGTGGATTCTTCAGAAGACGAGCCACTGGTTCCCTCCTCAGTTCCTATAGCCATGGGTGTACAGGGAATGCAAATGCCTCTGTTTGAGAAACTGTCAGACCTGAACTTTTCATTATGGTCATTTAAGATGGAAATGTATTTGACACAAGCCCAGTTATGGACTACAATATCTGAGCCCCCTCTGCAATATGGGGATGAAGGATATGATCTCTGGCTAGAAAGAAATTCTAGAGCGAAGGCTGCAATTGTCTTATCTGTGGAAGATTCTCAGATTAGTTATCTGAGAAACTTGGAAACAGCCCGTGACTATTGGAGAGCTCTTGAAAGCATTCATCAAAGAGCCACAGCCGGTAGCCGTGTACTCCTCCTACGGCAATTGTATAACACAAAGCTGCAACCAGGAGGGAATCTGCCAGACCATATTAAAACCATGCTGGATCTCTTTGAGAAGTTAAGAGTCCGGGGAATGGAGATTGATCCCATAAACAGGATATACACTTTGCTTTCATCTTTGGATAATTCTTTTGATGTTATAATCCAGATTTTGGAAAGTCAAGATGAACAATTATTGACTATGGATTATGTGACTGGATCCTTACTACAGGAATATCACCGGAGACAATTTGGAATGTCTAACACCAATTCTACTGCTGAGGGGTTGCTAAAGTCAGTCAGCCTAAGGCTCAGCAAAAGGCTGGAAATAAAGGTGGTGTTGTATCTGCTTTGAAAGTTAAGAGATGCTATAATTGTGGATCTCCCTCACACTTGCAGAAGGATTGTACCCAGAAGAACAAGAAGAAGAAACCATCTGGACACTTTAAGAGCAAACAGAGTTCTTCTGGGGGAGGGGATGTAAAACTTGTGCAAGGTTTTGTTGCTAGAGTTGAAAAGAATATGGCTTCTTGGTATCTTGACTCAGGGGCCAGTCGTCATATGCCTTACCAAAAGTCTTTATTTGATGGTGTGTCACTGAAATCTGTAAAGTACTCTGTATCTCTTGCAAATGGTGAATCTATAGAGATTGCAGGGGAAGGTGAGGTGTGTTTTCCAAGTCTTGGAAGTGAACCACAAAAGGTTTATTTTGTCCCTGATTTAGATTCAAATCTCTTGAGTGTTTCACAATTAACAAAAACTGGTTTTCAAGTGTCTTTTACAGATTCCATGTGCTATATCAAACGTGCAGGGAAAGTGTGTGCACAAGGGGAATTACAAAATTCATTGTACATACTAGATCCATTTGAAAATGATTGTGCAATTGCTGCTAAAGCTAAGGCTGAAGCAAAAGTGTTTAACTGCAAGAAACCTGACAATTGTGTACACTTATTCCACAGGAGGATGGGACATGCTAGTTTTAGCTCAATTGCAAAACTACCTGAGTTATCTGAGGGTGTAACTTTGAAACCATGTTCTGAATATGTAGAATGCACTGTTTGCAGTCAAACCAAATCACACAGAGCTGAAATCCCAAAGCATAGTGATAGAGTATCAAAAAGATTTTTTGAACTCTTACATGCAGATTTATGTGGACCATTTGAACCCAGTCATGGGGGGAATAGATATTTTCTATCAATAGTGGATGATTTCAGTCGTTTTGGATTTATTTTTCTTTAAAAAGAAAAAGTGATACATTTGAACAGTTTAAAAATTTTGTACAATGGGCTGAAAATAGGTACAACAAACCCATAGCCACCCTAAGAACAGACAGGGGAGGTGAGTTCCTCAGTACTCAATTTAAAAGGGTTTCTGGAAGAGAAAGGTATTCAGCATGAGCTGACAGCACCTTCTTCTCCTTTTCAAAATGGAGTAGCAGAAAGGAGAAACCGTACACTTCAAAACATGTTACGTGCTCAAATGAAAGAATCTGGTTTTAGTTCTTCTTTTTGGGGTGAATCTCTAGTAACATCCAATTATTTGGTAAACAGATTGCATTGTTCTGTGTCGGGAAAAACTCCTTATGAGTTATTTCACGGAAGAAAGCCAAAATTGGCTCACATCAGAGTTTTTGGGTGTAAGTGTTTTGTCCATGTGCAGAGTGAAAAGCAAACAAAGCTGTCTCAAAGAAGCTTTGAATGCAAATTCCTTGGCTATGATGCACATTCAAAAGCTTACAGGTGTTGGTCTCCAAGTCACAATGGTATTGTTGTGAGCAGAGATGTTATATTCCATGAACATACACAGGAAGAAAACAAACAATTTGGTGGTTTGCCATTTCAGGAGGAGCCCTGTCCTCGCTGCCACATTTCCTCCTTCAGGCCTTCCCCTCGCAGTGATATCCGGAGCGACTGTGGCAGTTGGGAATGAGGCAAGGAGCCGGCGGGTGGACAGAGGGGCCCCCTGCGGTCGGCTGCCTTCCCGTCCCCACAACTTGAGTAATAGCCTTGTGTAAGCCCCGATCTTGGGCCAGAGAGGGAGAGCGGACCCCCCCTCCTCTTCCCAGCCCAGAAAATGGCTCTTTGGGGATGCTTCTGCGGAAGAGAAGGCTCCTCCCCACGACCGACAAGGGCAGTGCCAGAGACGAGGGCACGGCTGGGCTGGACCAAAGAGTCCACCCGGCTCAGCCTCTGGTTCCCGGCAGATGCTGCTTGGAATGACGCTGCTCCGCTGTTGTTGGTCCCCGGCACGGGATCCGCAAAGGTACACTGCTTCTGGACACGGAGGTTCCACTTCTGCACTCCTCTCCCCCTGCCCGGGCAGCCCCGTCAGTTCCCTGCTCTGAGAGGGGTCCGTCCTCCGAGCGAGGCACTCGCACGGAGGCGCACAAGTGTTCTCCAGGGCCACGTCACCCAGGAAGGACCCCTCGGAGTGAGGCATGTGCGCCTGGTGAGCCCTCATTCCGGATGCCTGGCTCTGCGGGGTCCTCGGGAGAGCTGCGCTGGCTCCTCTCCTGCCGTGTCAGTCGCTCACTCAGGGCTGCCAAGGGCCCCTCGGCGTGAGGCATCGGCCCTGCTCCGGAGAGTCAGGCCAGGAGCTGCATTTGCGGGAGCAGGAGAATCACCGACATGGTTCTTCAGAGCAGCTGCCATGTTATGCCACCCTGAGAGATGGGGCAGTGGGTCATAGATTCATAGATCATAGAGTTGGAAGGAGCCTACAAGGCCATCGAGTCCAACCCCCTGCTCAATGCAGGGAACTAGAGGAGGGGTCTCCCATCCAAGTAACAGCCAGGCCTGACCCTGCTTAGCTTTCCACGCTCAGACAAGCTGAGCCAGCGTGAGCCACAGGCCTGTCTTGCTGGGGCACACACGGCCCTCCCACTGGTGTGGGGTGCGTGCGTGATCTGCCACCACTCTGGATCCGCTGCCTGAGGCAAGGGATGCACCCTGCCTCATGGGGGGGGTGGCCCCCTCCTCCTCTATCCGTTTAAGGGATCCCCACCTGAAGGCATCTCAGCCAGTCACCCAGCCCACATCCTGGCTTAGTGAGGTCCAGAAGTTCTGTGTTGTCTGGGAAAGGACTTTCTTTGGCCCGTGATCAATCTTGCTGCTCTGCCACTTCACTGGGGGGGGGCTCCCTCCACGTTCTAGTGTGAGGAGAGAGGGAGAGAAACGCTTCCCACTCTCCACTTCCTCTCCATGACACGCGTGAGTTCATCAACCTCTTCCAGGGCCCCCGGTTCCCCCCTCCCCTGCTCTGAACTCAGAAGTCCGAAACATCTTAGCGTTTCCTTCAGTCAAGGTTCGTGGTTCCAAGCCCCTTGTTCATTCTGGTTGCCCTCTTCTGCCCCTTTTCTATGGCTTCACTTTCAAGATGTGGTGAGCAGAATTGTGCACAGATCTCTGGATGCAGGAAACATGACAAAGGGCAACACCCGTCACACAACCCGCCGCAAGTGTATAGAATGAAGCCCCGTCATCTTGCTTTCCCATGAGAAGCAGTCTGGGGAGTGGGGGATTTTGACTGGAGGAATGGAAGGGGGAGGGCTGCTTGACCCTTTCCCAAAGACCATCGCCTCCTGTCTACCCGCTTCCCCCCTGTAGAAAAAGCCTCTTGATTAGAGCAATGATCTAGCCTAGCCCTCCCCACCTAGACAGGGAATCCCGGTGGACCTGATCCAGCCACCCAGGCAAGGTTCTCCATCCCTGCCT
The DNA here is from genome assembly GCA_021292165.1 of Shinisaurus crocodilurus. NCBI lineage: Eukaryota > Metazoa > Chordata > Lepidosauria > Squamata > Shinisauridae > Shinisaurus > Shinisaurus crocodilurus. The sequence continues at coordinate 1,006 of JAHFWL010001243.1, read as the reverse complement.
TAAGGAGAGCCATTCTCCAATACAAGCCTGCCTGGTCTTAACATCTTTCTCCAGGGCCTCTCTTTGGGTTCCTCCTCCTCCAGAGGTGAAGTGGGGGTTGACACAAGATGGGCCTTTTTGATTGTGGTTCCCTGCCTCTGCAATATGCTCCCTAAGGAGGCACCAAGCATCCTGTCCTTTGTGACTGCGGTGAAAACCTTTCATTTGCTGAAGACTCTTAAGATGTGGTGGTTTATTTTCATTGAATGTGGCCTTCTGTTTTTATCCCCAATGCTTTCTATGTTTTGATGTATTCTTTTATTTGTAGGCTCATTAACCATTCTGAGAGGTTCGCGTGAGATACAGTTACAGCACAATCCTGGGCGTGTCTACTCAGGAGTAAGTCCCACGAAATCCACGTGACCTGCTCCCAGATGGGGCCATAGGATTGTGGGGCCGTAGCATCTTTTCTGAGCAAAATACTGGAGTGGGCTTGGGAATTGGTATCAGACCCATTTCTGCTTCCTGTTACAATCCCACTGCAGTATCTTATTCGGGGAGAAATGCTACTGCCCACTACCACCAGCTCTTGCTCAATAAAGAATAAAGGAAGAAACGGAAAGGGTGTGCTTGTGTGCGCATGCTTTGGTGGGTCTGGGGTTGCAGGAAAATCACTCGGGACTTTTTTTACACTTTATTTGGGTTTGTGATTGCATGGAGGAGGAAAAGCAATGGATGCCCTGTAGGTCTTGCATGGGAAAATCCGATGTTTTTGGGCCCCTTGGCCTTGCCTCAGCTGGCCCCATGGTGGGCGGGATGTGAAATTAATATGATGCGCAAATAACCACTTCCAAAGTGCTTTCCAGCTCCTGATTGGGACACCATCACGGAGTCGGGGAAGAACTGAGGGGGCTGCAAGCGTTTCCACACATAGCGTTGTTAGGGAACTTCGTTCCTCGCCACTGGACGTTTGGGACTTGGCACCTGCAGGTTCCTGTGCAAGGCCTCCGCCTGACCCCTCCTGGAG